>MVGT01001366.1:0-12310 GCA_002174775.1 Macleaya cordata
GAATCGGAGCAAACTCAGTGACGACATGGCTGAGTTTCTGTTTCATTTGGGAACTAGGACTAAACTGAAGATGGCGGATTTTATTGTGTATCAAACGATCACAATCAATAAGTATGCCACATATTCCCACTTGCTTCCCTTTCCTAAGCTTATTGAAGAATCTTTCAACATTTCGGAGTTGCTATTCCTTCTCATGAGGTTGTTCTCGAAGCTATGCGCCCTATCTCTGTTGGTACGGTCAAGCACATCACAGGACACCTAAAATCTATGGAAGCTCCTGCTCCTGACCCTGCTGCTGCTCCAGAGTCCGGGATTCCTGCTCCTGCTACTACTGAGCCTTCTCCTTCGATCCCTCCTGTACTTGCTAGTACTTCCAGACATACTCGGAGGGAGATTCGACGACAGGCACGGGTTGCACAAGTACAGGCCACCAACACCATCCTTGCATACATGAAGATGTTGGTGCCCGTTGTGAATGCCATTGCTGCAAAGGTTGGGGTTGAAGGCATTCCTGCTGTGCCAGAAGAGGGGAGATCCAAGACCAGTCATGATCGCCCTATTGAGCCTGATGATGACACTGAAGATGAGGATTCCTCTGGTGAATCCTCCAGTTCTGATGGAGATGAGGACATTCCTCCACCTTCTTCTACTGTTGCGGAGTCCTCCAGTGCTGATACGATGGATAGCTAGTTGCTATTTTTTGTTTTGTTAGTTGTAAATGATACTTCATTTTTATTTCTTTCATTTGCGGCTTCATCTTTCACTCTTTAAAACTCTATTATCTGATTCTTGGAAAGCTAGAACAATTGATGGATGATTCAGTTTTTCTTTTCTTGTCAAAACATCAGTTATTTCCTTTCTCCATATATACCTGAATGTATCTTCTTGCAGGAATTTTTTTTCCTTCTTCACCTTTGTCTATTTCTGACAAAAAGGGGGAGAAGTGTTTATCATTCTAATTGATTACCCAACAGGGAGTATATATAACTATGGGGGAGAGAATTCAAATACATAGGGGGAGTGGTTGAAATCCCTATGTTTTTCATGTGTTTTTCATTACAAGATACTGTATTTTCTTACTTATCTGTATTATCTTGTTCTGGAATGAGTTTGAATTCTTTGCAGGAAATCATCAAAAGATTACTCCTAAGGTTTAGATGTCATAACTATGGGGGAGTGTGTCTTTATTATGTCTTGAGTACATTGTAAGAGGAATTATGCAGTAATGGGGAAGGGTTATTTTTTTTATTTTTCTTAAGTGGTTTTTGTCACGAAATCGACAAAGGGGGACATTGAAAGGTCCATGTTTTATGTTTGTCGAATTTCGTGTCAAAAATTAACTCAAGATGATCTCTTGTAATTCTGAGTTAGAGTCTAGTGAGTCTCGGTTCACTTCGGTTGAAAGAGAAGAAATCTACAAAGGCTCCGAAAAACTCAACTCACCACCGGAAGACATCCTAGGATGGTAAGTGACTTAGAACACTAAGTACCATAGGTGGTTAGATTGCTAAGAGTGTTTCCCACACTGTTTGTTCTTGATAAAATGTGTTTTAAAAGATAAAAATTTAATCTGGACAGTTTTGGTTTCGAAACCAAGAAGCTTGGTTTCGAAACCAACTGCATTGATGGTGTTATTTTTATATAGGGAAAAGTCTGTTTCGAAATCAACCTCTGTTTGATTTCGAAACCAAACTTTATCTGATGACAGATGAAGTTTGGTTTCGAAACCAAAACTGTTGGTTTCGAAACCAAAACTCATCTGTCTTCAGATGAATTTTGGTTTCGAAACCAAACAGTTTGGTTTCGAAACCAAAACCACATCTATCTTCAGATGAAGTTTGGTTTCGAAACCAACCTGTTGATTTCGAAACCAAAAGACAATAACCATCACAGGTGCTTGTTGGTTTCGAAACCAAATCAGGTCAGTTTCGAAACCACATGTAGGTTTCGAAACCGACTGGCTTGATTTCAAAACCAACGCCCAGATTCGTTTTTTTTTTAGTGCGATTTTCTGAGCTGTGAAGTAACTTTTTAACACATTATTGCTCATCTCCCTCTAATCCTTGTTTCAGGGAGATAATTGAGCATGGGAAAACATTTCTAAGTGGGATGAGAGGCTCAATGGATTATTCTCTCATCCCCAATAATGGTCTCTACCATTAGACCTAGAACTAATAATTTAGTCTAGGATTGAGCTGGACATCTTCACTATAAATAGGGGTTGAATCTCAAGTATTCAATCAACCATTCACCCCTCACCTCAACAAGATCTTGAGAGTTTTTCAAACTCGAAATTCTTAGTTCTTAAGCTTGTTGAACTTGGTTCAAATCCTTCCCACTTTAAACCAGAACTCTGTTTTTGTGTACCGGTGGTATTCCGGTGGTGAAGCTTGAAAGTGTCAAGCAAGTGGTGATACTTGAAGAGTCAAGTATTGGTTCATGGTGCGGGACTTGCGGAGGTCAAGTTGGAGACGCATCATCATCTACTGAGAGGCAAATTTGTGGAGTTCGAATTTGTTGAAGAACTATACACCGTAGCTGTTGGAGCATAGAGGGAGTCGTAATTCGTGTCCATCGAGTGGTAAATCGGTTTGTAAGTTTTCATTTCTTTTAGTGGATTCTTTTCTGGACTAGGTCCCGGGGTTTTTCCCAGTTTGGGTTTCCTCGTAAACAAAATCTCTTGTGCATATCTTTATATTTATTAAGAGATTGAAATATTCGATTCTTGTTTCCGCATGTTAAAGAATCGAATAAGTCAATACTCTTGATTAGAGATTTTAGTTTCCATCTTTATCACCAATATTATTTTTATTTGGTGATTGTGTAATCCTTAACCTTAGTCACATTGACATACGGTTATTCCAACTAATAACCGTAAAGATTTTAGATTTTCAACTCGAATTGACGTTGACTGGTCAACTAAATTATTTTGGGTCGTTACAAATCAAGTCAAAGATCTTCTCAATATCCTTAAGGCACTTTTCAGCTTTCCTTGGATCTGGTGTTCCATCATAAGAAGTGGGTCCCCAACTCCTGAAATCCTTCAAAATTACACTGTCATCCGGTGGCCCAAGGTTCCCAACCATAGGTGGAGCAGGCTGGGGAGGTGGTGGGGGTGGGGGTGCCACCCCTTGTAGAGCTCCTTGATTCGTTCTCACTTCTTGTCTTAGTTGAGCCACTTTAGTAGTTAACAGGTTAACTGTTTGTAAGATGCCGACTAGCCCAGGTTCAGCATGATGTAGTTGTGGTTGTGCCTGTGGCTGTGGATGTGGTTGTGGTTGTGGCGGGGGAGTAGGTGCACGAGGCGGTGATAGCGGTGGTCGAGATGGCGCTTGTCGTCTAGACCACCCCCTCGGTATCGTTCACTGCCAAGAGAAATGGAAGTAACGAATTTAGCTTCATACTCCACCAAAACTTGTAAAAAATTAAATAAATAACATAAACCAGTTGAAAGCATTCAAGTCAACAAAAAATATCGAAGTACAATAATAAGGCTTTTAATATCTTGGTGACTTTTAGTTCTTTAAAGCTTTTAGCTTCTCAAAAGATTTTTTTCCCTAGTCTTGATAGCTTTTACCTTCTATTCGGATTACTCAGAGCTATGAAGGCTTTGATACCATTTGTAACGCCCCGTAACCCAAAACATGGGACATTAATCTAAAGGTTTTTGGGTTAAAAACTCACCCAAAAGAACTAAAGAAAGATGAGGAAAGGATTGGGGTCGATTTACCCATATTCTCCTTTCTTCTTCTCCTTCTTCCTTCTTCTCTTTCTTCCTTCTTCTTCTTCCTCACGGTCCAGCTATTGCTGTTTTCTTTTCTTTTTTCTGCTGCTTCTGCACTGCTGCTGCTCATCTTTCTCTTCTCTAACGCCTCTTTCTCTCGCTCTCACACTCTTTAAAGACCTCTCTCACCCCCACTCTCTAACGATCTCTCCTGTCCCTTTTTTTTTCTTCTCTTCATGGAAGCCATTGGAGGAGAAAATGGTGGAAGCTTTTTTTTGTTTTTCTTTTTTTTTTACTAAAGGAGAGGGACGGTGGTGGGTTAGAGCTGGCCTTAGTCGCAGGTTGGGTCGCGGGTCAGGTTAACCCGTGGCCCCTAAACCTTGTTAAAACTATTTATATGCATACATATATATATTTTTGTTTGGGTTGAGCCATGTGAGTCGGTTTACGGGGTTTCATAGTAAATATCACTTGCGCCATCAAGTAAGTGAGAAACGCCAGGAAACCAAAGTGTTTTAGGTTTTGGAAACTATTTTAATGGCTAAGATTTAGTAACTTTTAGATATCTTTAATCTAATGGTCTAGATTCATTCCTTGTTCACTACAGTTTAGGATTTATCCTCTTTTAGAAACTTACTAAAAGTTAGAAATTTATCCAAATTAGGAATTCTAAAGTTTTAGGAAACCTAATTCCTTTAAAATTGGTGGCGTACAAGGCAGCCCCTTGTGCCCACATTTTTACCAAGTGGGGCCCGCGCCACTTGGTCACCCCTTATCCATGTTTTACTAATTACACCCAACCACTTCTCATTTCATTTCCGGTTTCATTTCTATCCTCAATTTTATTTCATTACATTTCTAGTTTCATTTCGAATGAAACCTAATGTTTCAAAATGATCCATTATTTTCATTTCTTAACTCCTCAATTTAGGGTTTTGAAGTCTAACATTTCTAGCTCGAAAATGTTCATTTTTAGGTTCATTTCATTTCTAGGTGACTTGTGGCATTTTTATGTTTTAGAAACTACTAGAAATGATTAGTGTTTGAGGTTATTCTAAGTTGCATGTTGATTCCTACATTGAATATAGATCAATACAACCCTAGTTTTTATTCCATTTCTCCGATTTTCCAAACCGAAGGTTTATTTCTAAGGTTTTAGGGTTCATTTCTAAAGGATAACCCCTAATTTCTCTCTCAAAGAGTTTTGAAAAACATTTTGGTTTTATTTTAAAAAAACATTTTGAGCACATTTGAAAACATTTAGAAACATTTTGAAGACACTTATGTAAAACTCATTTTTCAAATCATTTTGACCTCATTTCTACACTTATATACAATCCATGTATATATATATATTTTGCAAAAGTGAAGAAAAAGCATCACAATGCTACACTAAGAATCCCAAAGCATCTATCATCTGCCCATCTACATAAGTTTATTAATAGAAATAGAAAAATAAGAAAAGAGAGGGGGACATCAAAACCTAACCTCCTAAATGAAAACAAAAATAACTCAAAACAGTGACAATCCTATTTAAATCGGAATGATGGCAAATCACAAGCATCCCGATTAACAAAAGGACAAAGAAACTGAGGAGCGACAGACCACCAGAAAAACTCTGCCAGAATACCTCCTTCAGAAGCAAGATGATCCGCTGCACCATTGCATTCCCTAAAAATATGAGACAATCTAAAATTCATCTGACTAA
The DNA here is from genome assembly GCA_002174775.1 of Macleaya cordata. Classification (NCBI taxonomy): domain Eukaryota; kingdom Viridiplantae; phylum Streptophyta; class Magnoliopsida; order Ranunculales; family Papaveraceae; genus Macleaya; species Macleaya cordata. Next base: position 5,433 of record MVGT01001366.1, read on the forward strand.
TTATAGCTTGACAATTTTTCCAACGATTATGAATTGTCCAAGGAATAATCAAATGCCCTTTAAAAGTATTAATAGCTAGCATAGAATCACATTCTAACCAAAGGGATTGCCAGCCCATACCCTAAGCCAACTCAACAGCTAAGATAACAGCCATAAGCTCCGCATAAATAGAAGTTTGCACACCTAGAGGACAAGCAAAAGCACCTAAAAAATGACTTCGATAATCCCTAAAAACTCCACCACCTCCAGCAAGTCCAGGATTACCCAATGCAGATCCATATATATAATCTTATGCATTGTGGATGTTTTTGGCAAAAGCTTGTTTTTCGATACTCATAGGCTTCTCTCCTTGAGTTTTCACCTTTCTAACATTAGTTGGGCCTACTTTGGGTCCATAGGCCTTAAGCCCATACATAAGTCTATGTGGAAAAATCTAGGGTGTTACAACTTCCTTGGCATGAATCGAGATAAGGGAAATTAAACTTTAAAGAGCTAAACTTTAGAAAATTGACATAATCTTTGAAATAAAAATACCTACCAAGCCTTCCAAAATTGGGAGATATGCAAGAGGATTCTCAATGGAGACGACGAGATCTCCAAAGAGTGAAAAAGCTTTAGCAATTCATGTTCTCTTTCAGAATATCCTTATGAAGTTACCAGTGAAGTAACATATTTCTTTAAACCAAATTGAGTGCCAATTACTTTGGCATTCGACTAGTAAGCAGAACTCTGCCAAAGAGAGGAACCTGTAGACATCCCAATTTGGTCCACGTAAAACCATCTAAAAGATTATGTTTAAACAAGCTAAAATTTGCTAAAGTAATTCTCGACGGACCGAATCTGTCAAAAATAATTCTCGACGGACCAAATCTGTCGAAAATAATTATCGACGGACCAAATATGTCGAAAATCCAAAAAAGCACTGGAAGACACTGGAACAGCCAACAAAGGGCTGAACCATCTTAGAGTTCTTGGTGCACCTTTAAGGTGCGCGCGCACCTTGAAGACATGCTAAAAAAACCTCCCCCTTTGTTTATTTTCATTCAGATCTAACGTTTTCCTTTGGAAACGTCAAAATCTCAAGTATGGCTTAAACTTCTGAGTTTAGAGCTTCTTTAACGCACACGAGCTGAAAACTTCTGAATCTCAAGTCTTTCAATTTAGTTCTAAGTCTTTTCGAAGTACTGAAATTCTTTTTGTGGGCTACCTGCTACCCTCAGGACAAGAAGTTTTAGAGAGAAGTAGTAATGAACCTTTGCCCAAATTTAAACCATCAAGCCTTTAAAACTTTCGAGAAATAGTAACCAGCCTCTGCCCAAATCTCGGTTCAGCCAGGAAGCGCTCAGGTAAGCTCAGAACCTTCAAGCTCTTTAAATTCAAGATGTAATCTGTTCAAGTCTATGTAATCCTTCAAGTCGATATCAATACACTCAATTTTTAAGTACAATATCAATATATTTGTTGTTTTTTATAGAAGATATACTCCAAATACCCCTAATTGTGAAGTAGAGACCGACCTCAGTCGGGTGGTTGTCGAGTGCTTAACACCTTCCCGACCCATAATAGGACTTTCTTACTCAAAATCTTAATCAAAACGTAGACCGAGTCAAAAGGAAAGATGTTGTTCAATCTCTCACAAAGGTTGAAAAGCACCTTTTCTACTAACGGGCCCTGATTCCCTTAAATTCAATTAGTGACTCCAAACACTTTCATACAATCAATCAAAAAGAAAAAAGGGAGAAAGTTCTCCCTTTAACAAAAGGAATCAGGAGACAACGAGAGCTTTAGAGCATGCGGACTCGAACTTTCTCTTCCACGTCGTGCTCGGGCAGTGATAACGATGCTATAATAGTTGAGAATGAAAGTCTAAATTCACCCTACAGTTAATCAACTTAACCGTATGTCAATGTGACTATGGTTAAGGATCACACTATCACCTAATTAAAAATTACTAAGGCGNACCGAGACTCACTAGACTCTAACTCAAGTTACATTGACCATCTTGAGTTTACCTTTGACACGAAATTCGACAAACATAAAACATGGACCTTTCAGAGAACATCTGAACTACATTTTTCACATGACTTATTTCTTCCATGTCGTCTTTGACGCGCTTTATGGATGCTCTTACATGTCTTTACGACGCTATTTGATGCCATGTCTTCATCACGCGTCTTTCGATACACTCCTTAGTGCCACATCTTCTTTGTACCTCTTCTAGAATGCTATTTGATACTGCGCAATCACCTCGTGTCTTTCTCTATACCTTCTAGATGCTTTAAAACTGTTCTGCAAAATAAAACATCTTTGTACACTTTGCTTAGATTCACTTATTCTCTCTTCTAGAAGATCCATTCATCTCTCTTCTAGAAAATACTTTCACATTTTGCCTCCTTTTCTTGATAAATTGAAAAATGTTCTCTTTGAGATTTATCGAGAAAACCCACTTTAAATTTTTCGAAAGAAAGAAAATAATCATGAATTCTTCAACATGTAAGACACAATCTTCCCCCCAAAAATAATTAGTTTGAAGAACTTAGATCAGTTACGAAAATGGAACGCTTTGAGAAAAGGCATAAGTTATGACCCTCCATATATAAGTTTGAAAGGTCCCTTAGGTTTGTCAATATTCATGATAGAACTATAAACTCAATTTTAGTCCTTTTTGAGTTAGTGTTAGGGTGTTCCCTCCGTGCAAAACCTCATACATCATCGTGAAACGGAGCGAAAAGCACTCCATTGGACTCTGTCTCACCACTGGAATTCTCTAAGTATTGGTAAGTGATTTATTATATACCATAGGTGGTTAGAATTGCATTAAGACTTGGGGACATTAGCTAGGATGCATGTAGATAGCTTAGAATGGGTTATAAAACTGTTTTTATATGTATCCAGTCTGGTATCTATACTCCTTGGAGGGAGTATCGATACTAACCTAGCCTGTGTAACACCCCGACCCTGGATACTAATGGTCTGACCCATTTTTGAGTTGAATCCATGACCCAGGCCCCGTGGTGTCACTAAGGTGAATAGGTGCGGAAAAAAACATTTTCTATTGAAATCAATTGATAAGAATTTAAGGAAGCATGGGGTTTCAAGCGTGCAAATACACATTTGAAATCAAAGGTTCAAGAGTTTTGAGGACTGATTTGCAACAGTTCAAAGAAAAGGGTGCATCTGGTTCATTTGAAATCAGATTAGGAACTGTTTGATTCTCTGGAAACTAGACTCAGAGACCTCTAACTTTCGTCTTTTGGCCAGAGCCTAATTCCAGGTCATTCAGTTCAGAAAACGTGCACAAACTTCAGCTTGTGCGACTAGACTGCTCAAAGTGTTGAGATCCTTTATAAAGAAAGAATAGGTAGCTGTTGGGTATAGAAAGGAATTCAAAAGTAAGAATACAAACAGAAGTAAGAACTACCTCAATTACTTTATTCAAATATAAGTGCAAAGGTTCAAACTGCCCCCTCTCCTTATCCCATTGCACTTTAAAAAAAATTAGAAACTCTCCCTTGGAATTATCCAAAACTAATTTAAGAAAAATAAAATAATTATGCTAGTTTAATGTAGAAAATGATTTCTACCTAAGGGGCTGATTTTTAGTTTCAAAAATATAACTAATTTGAATGGTTGAGATTAGATATCAAGTTAATCCAATGGCTATAATTATCTACAACAAATTAGAGATAAAATAGGGATTGGATTTAGGTTTTAGTAGATAATTCAGAACAAGAAATATTTAGGATTTGGGAAACCTTTTTGGATGGTTGGGATTAACTAGAGTTTAGATAAACATGATCTAATGGTTGTAATATAATACTTGTTTCCCAAGTTTGAGGATAATTATCTAGTTTGAGAGGAAAATGTAATATTTATCTAAAATAAATAGGAGATTATTATTTTTAAAATACTTTAAAGATAGGGGTTTTTTTTTAAAAAAAAGAGTTTTATTTTGAAAAGACTTTTGTAAAAGCCCAAATACCCAACTAAAGTGGCGCACTATGTGCTACCAACGTTTTTTTTATTTAATATGTGGGGCCCACCTAGACGCCCCACACCTGTATATATTTTATTAATATATATTAGTTCCTTTACTTACTTAAACTCCTAAATTTTCTTATTTCATTTCATTTTATGCATGCATGGATCCTAGGGCAAGGTTTCTATGTTTCCACCCCACTAACTAACTAAACTCTTTTGGACTTATGTCCAAACTATTTTATAGGCTGATTTGGGCCCATAGGCCTTAAGCCCACTTCTGGGTCCAACCCAACTAACTAAAAAAAATCTAGGGTGTTACACCATCACCCCCTAGAAAAGAATTTCGTCCCGAAATTCAAAAAAAAAATAAAAAAAAAAACACATAACGGGTTAGACTACATACCTGAAGATAATTCTGGATACTTCTCTAGGATGGCTATTTCTAACTCCCAGGTTGCTTCCTCTGGGCTGTGATGCTGCCATTGTTCCTTCACATACCTAATTGACTTGTTATGGAGTTCCTGCGCCTTTGTATCTTAGATAGAAAGTGGTTTAACCTCATACGTAATATCCTCACTGAGTTCTACATCCTGCCAGTCGATGACATGTGATGGGTCAGCGGGATACTATCGGAGCATGGATACATGAAAGACTTTATGTACCGCTACGAGTTGTGGCGGTAATGCTAATCGATATGCCAACTCCCCAACTCGTTCGAAAATTTCAAACGGTCCGATATATCGAGGTGATAACTTCCCTTTCTTCCCGAATCGCTTGATTCCGGGCCTAGGACTCACTTTTAAGAATACGTGGTTTCCAATGTTAAACTCGAGTGGTCTCTTCCTATTATCCACGTAGCTCTTATGTCTACTTTGTGCTATCCGGATTCGCTCCTCAATGAGTTGTATTTTCTCTGCGGTTCCCTGGATAATGTCGGATCCCAATACACTTTTTTTGCTCACCTCTGTCCAACACAAGGGTGTTCGACATGGTCTTCCATATAAGGTTTGTAGGGTGCCATTCCTATACTTGCCTGGTAGCTATTATTGTATGCGAATTGGATAAAAGGCAACTGATCGCTCCAACTCCCTTGAAAGTTCATCGCGCATGCTCGAAGCATATCTTCCAAGATTTGTATAGTCCTTTCCGATTGGCCATCAGTTTGAAGATTATAAGTAGTACTAAGTTGAAGCTTCGTTCCCATCGCATTTCAGGCCTCGATCTTCTCTGTCTTTTTATTATTTTCTTTTAACGTTTAAGGTTTTGCAGATTTCTTCTTCGTTCAAGTTAGAGATTTTGATACAGTGGGAAAAACAATCTTAAGACAATATAGACTCGTTTCTCACTATTATCTATCTCTTAGATTTGTTCTATCCTTACAAAACTTTAATTTTTTTTTCCCGTTCTGGAGTAGCCTCATTTTATACTACCCAAAATGCCCCTAATGCATCCAACAGTAACAGAATTAATCTGATATCTAAGTGATTGGATAATTCTTTAGATTGATCCAACAACCAGGATATAAATGGCCATTATTAGACCTTGAGTAGTCTCTACCACCCTGCTTGTATCGATACCTCTTATGTCAGTATCGATACCTCAGGCATAATTTCAGTACGAGGTTTTTCTACTTTAACTATCACGTACTTTGTCTGTGCCACGTGCATATGGATCCTTATTGGACTGAAGCCCTAGGGTTTTGGCCTTCCATATAAATAGAAAGTAGATTTGTCTTTTATAATACTTTTTGCTAGTGCATTCAATAAAATATATTCTAGAGAGAGAAAAGTGCTGGGAAATCATCATCTCCTACATTTTAGGGTTTCCTAGATCTAAGGAGAAGAAGCTCATCATTTATGTTTGTTGTTTTTAGAGCTTTTCTCATTGGGTTATCATTCTAGTTAGACCTTAGAATGCTCATCTAGTTTGAGAACCCATTTTGTGTTGGAGTAATATCATCCTTCAAACACATCTCTATCACTGGTGGAGTTCCGGTGAGGCAGTAACTCGATGAAGGTCAAGTGAAGCTTAAGGAATCAAGCATACAAATGCGGGACTTGAAGGAGTTCAAGTTGGAGACGCACAACATTACTTAAGAGGCGGTTCGTGGATTCAAATTGTGGAGAAAGACCGGTCGAGTTTGCATGAGGGAGTCGTGTTGTCGGTAGAACGGTTGTAAGATTTTCTCATAACTCTTAGTGATTTTTCTAGACTAGGTCCCAGGGTTTTTTCCGTAAGGTTTTCCCTGTCAACAAAAATCATTTGTGTATTCTTTTGTGAATGATTTTTGAAACAAGAGTAAAATATCTGATTCTCCGCAATTTTCGCTATGTGAGAATCGGATAAGTCTTTACTTGTTGGTTTCAACTTCGTATTACTTGTTTCGTAGATTTTTATTTATGAGTAATTGATCCCCCTTCTGTGTTAACCTAAAGTGCGTCAACAAGTAAACCTAGACCCTAGGTTTTTCAATTGGTACCAGAGTAAAGTTCACCTGTTTGGGCTTTACCCCCCGGTGAGATCCTTTTCATGAATTATGGAAGAGAATGCTGTGAACAAACCTCCACTGTTCAATGGTAGTAATTATGCCTATTGGAAGGCACGTATGGGAGCCTTTTTGAGCTCTATTGATGAAAGAGTTTAGATGGCCATAGAAAATGGATGGTCTCCACCAACTAAGGAAGTCACGGAGAATGGTTTTACTAGGACTGTTCCTAAACTGGAAAATGATTGGACCGAGAGTTGAAAGGTCCATGTTTTATGTTTGTCGAATTTCGTGTCAAAAATTAACTCAAGATGATCACTTGTAATTCTGAGTTAGAGTCTAGTGAGTCTCGGTTCACTTCGGTTGAAAGAGAAGAAATCTACAAAGGCTCCGAAGAACTCAACTCACCACC
>MVGT01001366.1:18055-29621 GCA_002174775.1 Macleaya cordata
ACATTGTAAGAGGAATTATGCTGTAATGGGGAAGGGTTATTTTTTATTTTTTCTCTTAAATGGTTTTTGTCGCGAAATCGACAAAGGGGGAGATTGAAAGGTCCATGTTTTATGTTTGTCGAATTTCGTGTCAAAAATTAACTCAAGATGATCACTTGTAATTCTGTACTAATCTGTTTGTTGGGTGTCAAAAATCCGTGTGTTAATTTAATAGGGGTGGAATTAACGAGTCCCTTGCCTACGTACACGGTTTGCATGCATGCATAAATTATTTTTGCAAATATTTGAATAGTAAATATTAACATTTTGTTGAGATGGAATTATAATTTCATGTGAAAATATGTTGATATGAAGTATATATTCATATCAGGAAAAGAGGTGGACCCCACGTTGAAGAAATACTACGGATTTTTATGATTTCATGTGAAAATATGATTGGTATGATATGTATGTACATATATATACAGACATTTGAATATTTATATGATTGAGAAATATTGTTAGAATCACATGAAGTATTATGCATGTAAGTTACTAACACCATAAAGGGTCCCACTTGGTGGGAGGCGTTAGAGAGAGAGAGAGAGAATCGACTCTCTCCTATCACTTATTATTGTTGCCTAATCAATTATATAAAAAAAGGGGGGGAATAATGGTGACATGCATAGGTCTATATGTTAGTATACATTAATTGAGAAGATATTTATAATAATGGAAGGTTTAAAAGGAAACAACTAATGAGGATATCCTCTCTAAATTAAAACATGTGACTAAATTATCAAAAGAATAACTACCAAGTTTAGAATAGTATTTAAGTAAGGAAATGAATTCAAAATTTGAATTTATTTGATTGAAACCAATTTTGGTTAGTCCATTTTAAATATATTACTGACAATAATATTTCCTTTATAAGATAAATATCAAGAGATGCTAACCATTGGATTCATTTGATGAGTCAAGATTAATTAGATGATTCAAAGATTCACATATATATATTTGCCATAGTCGATCTATACACTGGAGGACCCAACCAAATATAGATTAGACTATTAAATTCCTAAAGATTTACCTATTATGCATTGATGGCACCAAAATTAGAAAGATTTGTTCACCAAGTTGGAATTAAACTCCTGGTGAAAAATACAAATCTTAGGATTCATTTTGATGGACATGTGTTAAGCTCTAGATGACCTTGAACATCAAGATGTTATGAACATACAACACACACTAGCATAACATTTTGAATGAAGAAAAAGATACCAAAGTGAGAAAGAATTTTAGAAAGGAAGGTAGGTGGAGTAGATATCATTTGGGAGAGAGAGAGAGAGGGGGGGGGCTATCCAAATCGATCTCTATTCTCCCTCTCCCTCACATTTTCTCCATTCGTTTGAAAAAAAAAAACCCTAAAGCTAGCCAATTTTTCCCCCTCTCCTCTAAACTATCTCTCAACACACCAACATCATCCATTAAACCTAAGCCAAAGAAGAAGTGAGAGGAAGGAGAACTAAGAAAAGAAAGAGGAAGAGATCACCATCATCCTCGTCCCAACAAAATTACGGTTAAGTTAGGAGGAAGATTGGTTTAAGATTATATTCTACCTTATGATCTTATGAATGTATGCTTATCTATATTGCATGTTTTAAATTAATCTTGATATGGATGTGCTTTATTTTAATGGCATGGTGACATATATATAATCAAATCAATCTTATCATGGGCATATATTTTCAAGGACTTGAAGTCGAGTTTTAATATTATGATGATGTGGTTAGCATAAAAATGATTTTTGGGTAGTTACATGATTACATGGGCTTGAGGTTCAATCTTTGATGACATAGTAACATGAATGACATGTATGACGATTACTAGTCGATTCTTAATAATAATGCATGCCTATATCAAATGATGATTTGCATGTGTGTTACATGTTTATGTGTAGAAAAAATACACGATGAGTGCATGATCACTTGTGAAATATGAAAAACATGTAACAAGAAACAAGACAAATATATTGAATCAAAATGATTCGTGCCTTTTAGGCAGCCTTATGGCGATACCCCATGATGGGTTCCCCGTGGAAGACGATCTCACGATCATGGGTGGCACCCGTAACAGCCGTAAGATTTGAAAATCGTAAAGAGAATAAGTTGTAAAAAAGACCACGCTTTTTTGGTTATAAACTGTTGCTGAATGCTTATGCATATTGAAATGTCCTGCCGTAAGCTTATCAATAAGCGTTGAGTATGCTGTTCTAACATGATTTAGTGATGATTTATGCAAGATAACATGTAATGATGATCATGTTGTGTTGACTAATTAGTTTCCTAACAAAAGAAAACAGATTTTTAACTTCTATTTTAGGTAAAAAGACCCAAATCTTACATTCCAATTATTAATTTTTATCAAACAAGTATTTGAATGAAACTTAACAAAATCAACCCTAAGTTTGAAAACTAAAGAGAAACAACATAAAAACACCTTATCAAATCAAGTAAGGGCTTTAGAATTTCCAGCCTAAATTCCATTATTTCTAACCATGTTAAACAACTAATTTCTCTATAAATTCCAAACACCCAAAAATCCAAAATTGTTAGGAATCATCTTAAAGTTGAGGGTTTCCAAAATTCCCAAGCTTGGAAATTTGATTTTTAAATAATTCCTCGTAAAATTGAGAAATTAGAAATTTCTATTCACTTAACATTAATTAAGAGGAAACCCAAATACCTCAAAATTATTGAATTTGAAATTCAATTTGAATATGCCATAACTAACAAACTAAGTTCACTAAAATTTAACCACAGATATCAAAATCAATTTCAAGTTCTTCAAATAAATCCCAAACTAGGTCCTTATCAAATTTAGGGGTTAATTTCTTTAAATTCATATTTACAATCCAGGAAAAGAATTTTTAACCCATAGGTTCCTTGATTAACTCCAAATTTAATTTTTATCACATCCAATTTCATTTTACAGCAAAAAAAAAAAAAAACTAATCTAACATCACTAAAATAACCCACAAATGAAAATAAATGTTAGAATATTACCTTAGGTTTCAAGATGTAGGTCAAGAATTCCTCTTTCACTAGATTTAGGCTTCCAAACCCTACAATCTAACCAAAACAGCAAGTTTGGGTTGCAATTTTACCATTTAAATCATCAATTTCAACATGGAAGGGTTTATGAGGTTGAAACTTACCTCAAGCTAAGTCATCTCCATCTTCTTCTCTATTCTCTAAAGTCTCTCTCTCTCCTGTCACCGGCGTTGGCGCCGCCGTCGTCGGCGTCATCATCACCCTCGTCGTCATCTTCTATATCTTCTTCTTTCTTTCTTCTTCCCTTTCTTTCTCCTTCTTTCTCTATCGAGCTCTCTCACTCTCAAACTCTCTACTATTTTAATAAAAAACCATACGGTGGAGTTGAAAGACAACTCCAAACTAGTTAATTAGAAGATAGATGTCGGGGTAATGATTTGTTATATGAACATACATATAAATTATGTGTACAGACACATACATAATTGAGTATATGTACTGTTTACTAATTAAATAGGTCTCTCCATCTCATCTCAATTTCTTTCTTAAATCTAGGGTATAATTTCGAGTGGAGTTTGGATGGTTGAAATCTCTCCAAACCTCTCCCAAATCTAGATCTAAAACTAGGTTTTCATCATTGTGAAGGAATTAATAAACTTGGGTGGTCTCTCTCATGGCATGCAAGGAGATAGTGGGATGGCTTGAATTAATGGTGAGATTGTAATTTGTTTTATGTTAATTTGAGCTGTAAAGTGTGGATGAAATGTGTATATAAAGGGGAGGAATGCTGAGGTTGAAAATCAGACCTATTTGGGGTACAAAATTGTAGATTTTAGTTGTATAGTAATTTTTATTATGTTTTTGGTTATGTTTTTAGTATGATTGAAGAATTAAAATTGAAGGAATAAGAGATCGGTTCAACAATATGGGTTTCATCCTCATCTTTATTAGTTTCTCTTATTTTGTGAATTTATTTGAGAGCATGTTCTTCTAAAATCTCAGCTAGGGCTGAGATGAAGCCTTTAGTTTAAATAGATTTTTTTTAGTTTAATTAAATTGTTCTCAATGGGTTATTATTGTTGAAGTATGATTTTAATTTCTGAATTTTAACAGATTGCTTTCACCATGTATGTCAAGCATCCATGGTAGTTAGATAATTTTTCTGTTATTTTTCAAGCCATTGATAACTGATTTAGTTTAATCTGTGATTGGTTGTGCCCTAAAAAGACAATCAATACTAGGGATTAACATATTTGCTGAAATTAAATCATCCATTTGAGATAATTAATTTTTCATGATCATATCTTTGAGAAAGCAAGAGATTTTCATCTCTAATGTTATTCGTATAAAAAGAGAACAATTTGTTAAACTAAGATTTTCTATTCAGCTATGTGGTGGATTCAAAAGCCTTAGTGTTTTTCTATATTGATTTTATAAATTTTATTTTAATTGTGTTTAGTTTAAATATATTCTCCAAACCAACAACATATTTTTCATTGGATTAGTATTAGTTAACCAATTAAGTTTAATTTTACCTCAAAGGCAATTCTCTGTGGGATCGACTCGTTTGCCACAACTAGATTCATCGAATAGTCGTGCGCTTGCGATTAAAGCAAGGTTTAAAATTAACTAATTAATTTTGGTTAGTTTGAAACCACATCAAGTATTTGGCGCCGTTGCCGGGGAATTGCAATTGGTTTAATTGAATTTGTTTGGTTTAACTTTACCAATTCATAGATTTAGGATTTGTTTACTTATTTTTCTATTTTTTTTTAGAAACTGATTTTTAGATTTTTTTTTTCTTTGTGTTGTTTGCAGGTTTTAGAAAAATTACTAAAGTGGATAAGAAGCAAGAAAAGAAGAAAAATCAGATTTGTCCAGTTTCTTCCTTGTTGCATACAAGAGGTAAGTTTCTCTAAACACCGCATCGGCACGTAGTTTCTGTATGCTTTTGTTTGTTATTTAATTTTTTTTTAGGTCCACATTATTCTTGAAAATTGATTTAGTGGATGGGTAATTTATCTGTTAACAATTACGAGCTACCCACTCGTTAGGTTAACCACCAACCTTGGACATAGAAGGTACCCAAGCCGTGTTTGTGGGATTTCATCACCCAAAACACAATTTCACTACTAAAATCAATTAGAAAGATAATTTAGGACAGGTAGACGCTCGTAGGAAAAGTTCTCTAAAATTGCGGTAAGTCTAGTCAAAGTGACGATATTCCCATATCCGAACTGGCAAAGGATGAACCAATTTTAAGGAGAGCTAGGAGCACCATTTTTATTTTTCTTTTCTAATAAAAAGTGGTAAGCTTAGATCAGCGTGTTTAGGTTTGATTGTTTACTTACTGCCTTTGTGTTCATCATTTTTTTTAGGGATTCGTTAGAGCATATAGATTAGGTATTGTTAAAAAAAAATCTGATTTAGGATTTGAAACATGATTTTAACATGTGATGTCTTCTAGACTATGAGCTTAATTTTTCGTGATCATAATAATCGTCTAGTTAAGATTGATCAGTTGGATCTAGTTGATATTCCTATCTCCATTGTTGATACATCTTTCCAAATTGAAGGAATGGGGGATGTTTTGAACCAGCCTCGTACTCTCAGGGATTACATGTATCCTACGAGAGCAAGCCAGCCTTCCTGTATTGTTTTGCCTGCAGCTGTGGGACAATTTGAGCTTAAAGCAAGCATTATAAACATGCTTCCTGTTTTTCGAGGGGTTGATGCTGAAAACCCTTATCATCATGTGAGAGAATTTGAAGAGATATGTGGGACAATGAAATTTAACCAAATGTCCGAAGAATCTCTAAAGTTGCGTTTGTTTCCTTTCTCTTTGAAGGAAAAAGCAAAATCTTGGTTGTATGCTCTTCAACCACAATCAATTATGACTTGGGAAGAACTCACTAAAGAATTCTTTAAAAAATTCTTTCCCAATCATAAAACAGCCACCATCCGTCAAAGTCTCAACAGTTATGTCCAATTAGATGGAGAGACACTGTACAAGTACTTAGAGAGGTTTAATGACCTATTGCTCCAATGTCCACATCATGGTTTTGAAAAATGGAGACTAGTGCAAATTCTTTATGAAGGATTAGACTTCAATTCTAGAACCATGGTAGAGTCAATGTGCAGTGGTGAGTTTACCAATAAAAGTGCTGATGATGCATGGAATTTTCTAGTTGAAGTTGCAGAGAAAACCCAGCAATGGGAAACAATTAGAGAACCTAGAAAATCTTCCATCAACAGGGGTGGTATTCATAAGATAAGTGCTGATGTTGAGAGTGAAGCAAGAATGACATCTTTAATTAGGAGATTAGAAGCTTTGGAAATGAGCAAAGAAGAAAAATCTCCTACATCTAAGTCATGTTTCCAAATTGAAGCTCCTATTTGTGTCTTATGTGATAGCTCTAAACATTTGGTTGAGAGTTGTCCTGAGTTACTTAACATTAAGGAGTCCAGAGTAGAGCAAGCCAATGCTCTCTATCAAAAGCAAGAAAATAACCCCTTTTCACAAACTTACAATCCAGGGTGGAGAAACAATCCAAATTTCTCATGGACTAAAGGCCCTACCCAAGGTGGTCCATCTGGTAACCCGCCTGGATTTTCTTTCCCTAAAAATCCTCCTGCACAATCATATACTCAATATTCTTCTGAAAAGAGGATTTCTACTATTGAGGAAACTCTCAATATGCTGGCACAAAATGTTGTACAATTTCAGCAGACCACTCAACAAAATTTGCAAGCTAACACGCAGTCTCTTGCGAAGTTAGAAATTCAAATCGGTCAACTTGCAACAGCATTGAGTGAGAGAGAAAAGGGAAAATTTCCTAGTCAGCCTCAACAGAACCCAAAGGGTGTGTTTGAAGCTAGCACTTCTAATAATGAACAATCACATGATCAAGTGCATGCTATAACAACCCTAAGGAGTGGAAAAGTAATTGACAATAAGGTGAGAATGCCTGAAGAGAATGAACTAGTTTCAAACTCACCATCACCTTCACCATCACAAGATTCACAAACTGCTGAAAAAGAGATTGAGAAAGTCTCTAAATCTAAAGATGCTCCTGTGGTAGCTGATTCCCCACAATCGTTTGTGCCTAAAACACCTTTTCCTCAACGATTGGTCTCGCCTAAGAAAGGAACACAATTCAATGAAATAATGGAAATGTTCAAACAAGTTAACATCAACATTCCATTACTTGATGCAATCAAGCAAGTTCCCTCTTATGCCAAGTTTTTAAAAGATCTTTGTACACAAAAGCGCAAGCTTAATGTGCAAAAGAGAGCCTTCCTCGCTGAACAAGTGAGCTCGATCATTCAGAACAAGACCCCACCTAAGTTTAGGGATCCAGGTTGTCCAACCATTTCATGCATTATTGGCGATCATATGATCGATAAAGCCTTAGTGGATTTAGGGGCAAGTGTTAACCTGTTGCCATACTCAGTTTATGTGCAATTAGGTCTTGGCGAGTTGAAACCAACACCAATAACACTGCAATTAGCGGACAGATCCGTCAAAATTCCTCGTGGTGTTATAGAGGATGTTCTGATCAAGGTTGAAAAATTCTATTTTCCTGTGGACTTTGTAGTCCTAGACACTCAACCTGTACAGAACCCGAGTAGTCACATTCCAGTCATTTTAGGACGTCCATTCTTGGCCACATCCAATGCAATCATTAATTGTCGAAATGGAGTAATGAAATTGTCCTTTGGCAACATGACTGTTGAGTTGAATGTCTTCAATGTCAATCAACAACCTCATGATTTTGATGACCTTAGCATTGAAGAGATTAACATGATTGATTGTTTGGTCCAAGATTCATTGTCAAACACTCTTTCAGATGATCCATTAGAGTTTTGCCTTTCCCACTTTGGCTTAGATTTTGAAGATGATAACTGCATTAGTGAAGTCAATGCTTTGCTTGACTCTGCACCACTAATGGATACTACCAAATGGAAAGCTAAAGTGGAGCCACTTTCAATTCCCAACTCTAATTTTGTCCCATCTTCTGTTGATCCACCTAAGCTAGAACTCAAACCTTTACCTGAAACCCTTAAGTATGCATTTCTTGGTTCTTCAAATACTTTACCTGTCATCATCTCTACTGATTTGGATTTAGAGCAGGAAAGTAAGTTATTAGAAGTGCTTAAGGAACACAAGGAAGCTTTAGGTTGGACAATTGCAGATCTGAAAGGTATAAGTCCCACTATTTGCATGCACCGAATTAATTTAGAGGAAGATGCAAAAACATCTAGGGAAATGCAAAGGAGACTCAATCCCAACATGAAAGAGGTAGTTCGGGCGGAAGTGCTTAAGTTGTTGGATGCGGGTATTATATACCCCATTTCAGATAGTTCTTGGGTCAGTCCAGTTCAAGTTGTGCCCAAGAAGTCAGGAATCACTGTTGTCTCGAATGAAAACAATGAGTTAATCCCTACCCGAATGACCACTGGGTGGCGTGTCTGTATAGACTACAGAAAATTGAACATGGTCACAAGGAAAGATCACTTTCTTCTTCCTTTCATCGATCAGATGCTTGAGAGATTAGCTGGACATAGCCACTATTGCTTCTTAGATGGCTATTCTGGTTATAATCAGATCCCTATTGCTCCCGAGGATCAAGAGAAAACCACTTTTACTTGTCCATTCGGAACTTTTGCTTATCGTCGAATGCCTTTTGGGTTGTGTAATGCACCGCCACTTTTCAACGTTGTATGATGAGCATATTTTCAAATATGGTAGAGAGGTTTCTTGAGGTCTTTATGGATGACTTTTCAGTTTTTGGGTCGTCTTTTGATGAGTGTTTACATCACCTCACACTTGTGTTGGTTCGATGTAAAGAAAAGAGTTTGGTGCTAAATTGGGAAAAGTGTCACTTCATGGTCCGTTCAGGTATTGTGCTAGGACATATCATTTCTGAAAAGGGCATAGAAGTAGATAAGGCTAAAGTTGACCTCATAAAAAGCCTTCCTGTTCCAAAAACTGTGAAAGAAATTAGGTCATTTTTAGGCCATGCAGGATTTTATCGTCGCTTCATTAAGGACTTTAGTAAGATTTCCAGACCGCTTTGCAGTCTACTTGCAAAAGATACTACTTTTGTCTTTGATGATGCTTGTGTTGAAGCTTTTGAGAAGCTCAAAACTTTACTTACTTCAGCCCCTATTGTCCGACCTCCAGATTGGAGTGTTCCTTTCGAAATCATGTGTGATGCTTCTGATTACGCAATTGGTGCTGTTTTGGGGCAGCGTATTGATAGACTCCCCTATGTGATATACTATGCTAGTAAGACTCTCAATGACTCACAACTCAATTATTCTACCACTGAGAAAGAGTTGCTAGCTGTTGTTTTTGCATTAGACAAGTTCAGATCTTACTTGATAGGTTCTAAGGTCATAGTATACTCGGACCATGCTGCATTGAAGTATCTTCTTTCTAAGAAAGATGCTAAACCTCGTTTAATCCGATGGATACTATTGCTACAGGAATTTGATCTTGAGATTCGGGACAAGAAAGGCTCCGAGAATGTTGTAGCTGACCACTTGTCTCGGATAGTTGATAAGTCTACTGATGAGTCTTTGCCCATTAGAGAATCATTCCCCGATGAGCAGTTAATGCATGTTGCTGAGTTACCTTGGTTTGCTGACATAGTGAACTATCTTGTTACTGGTCAAATGCCTATGCATTGGTCTAAGCAAGACCGTTCCAAATTCTTAGCTGAGGTAAAACATTTCTTTTGGGATGATCCATACTTGTTCAAGTATTGTGCTGACCAAATTATAAGGAGATGTGTCCCTGAAAGTGAACAGAAAAATATCATCTCCTTTTGTCATGATCATGCATGTGGAGGTCATTTTAGTGCAAAGAAGACAGCTGCAAAAGTCTTGCAGTGTGGTTTCTATTGGCCATCATTGTTTAAAGACACCCATGTATACTGTGTTACCTGTGAGCGTTGTCAGAAGTTAGGGAGTATTTCCCGTAGAAATATGATGCCACTACAACCTATTCTGATCATTGAGCTATTTGATGTGTGGGGCATTGATTTCATGGGTCCATTCCCTAATTCTTTTGGCAAATTATACATCCTTGTTGCTGTTGATTATGTGTCAAAGTGGGTAGAGGCAGCTGCGTGTAAAACAAATGACCACAAGGTGGTGATTGAATTTTTGAAAGAAAATATATTTTCACGTTTCGGCATGCCTCGAGCTATTATTAGCGATGGAGGAAAGCATTTTTGTAATAGGCCATTTGAGCATTTAATGAAGAAATATGGCATTACTCATAAAGTTGCTACTCCATATCACCCACAGACTAGTGGTCAAGTTGAGGTTTCCAATAGAGAAATTAAGAACATTCTTGAGAAAACGGTTAATCCCACCAGGAAAGATTGGTCTTTAAGACTAACTGATGCTTTATGGGCTTACCGTACAGCTTTTAAAACTCCCATTGGAATGTCTCCTTACCGACTTGTGTATGGCAAGGCATGTCACTTACCTGTTGAATTAGAGCATAGAGCATATTGGGCTATCAAGCAATTCAATTTTGCTCTGGACAAGGCAGGTGCTCACAGAAAGCTTCAACTCAATGAGTTAGAAGAAATCAGGAATGATGCATACGAAAGTGCTAAAAAGTATAAAAACAAAATGAAGATGTTTCATGATAAGAACATTTTGAGAAAAACATTTTCACCAGGCCAAAAGGTTCTTTTGTACAATTCTCGCTTGCATCTATTCCCAGGAAAACTGCGTTCCCGTTGGACAGGTCCTTTCTTTGTCCGAACTGTGTATCCTCATGGAGCTGTAGAACTTGAAGATTCTAAAAATGGTAATTTGTTTAAAGTTAATGGTCAGAGATTGAAACCATTTTTAGAGATGATTTCTCCAGAAGTTGAGGAAATACTTCTGAAGGATCCTGTTTATCAGGATTGACCACTCTTGGTCATTTGTACCATATCTGTAGTTGTAGGACTTTAAATTTTTCTTTTGTTGAGTCAGTTTGAGTTATTTTGTTTTCTCTTCACTTTGTGCTAATCCAATGATTTTTCTTATAATCTGTTATTCTAGATTTTAGCACAATCAGAGTTTTCGGTCTTACCCATATCAATATCTGGTAATCTCTTTCATTATCTCTACTTTTTATTTTCTCATATTATGCTAATACTGTATCCATCTTTTGAAGCATTGAGGATAATGTTTAGTTTAGGTTTGGGGGTGAGGCCAGATACATGTAATTTTTGGCATATTTGAATAAACTCTGTTTCAAAAAAAAAAGAAAAGAAAAAAAGAAAAAAAAATTGAAAAATTGAAAAATTATAAATACAAAAATTGAAGAATTTGAAAATTTTTAAGCTCATTGACCTTGATTTGTGATTACTGTTATCTATAGTATTTTGGGATATCTAAGTCTAAATAATAAGGCACTTGTTTCTTGAGATATGCTAGCTTGATTTCAGCAAGAATATGTTTTTAATGTGAGTTTGTGTTATTACTCAATTGCTAGAGATTTCTTGAGCATGTGATGTATGGAA
>MVGT01001366.1:32366-54797 GCA_002174775.1 Macleaya cordata
TAGAGGATGTTCTGATCAAGGTTGAAAAATTCTATTTTCCTGTGGACTTTGTAGTCCTAGACACTCAACCTGTACAGAACCCGAGTAGTCACATTCCAGTCATTTTAGGACGTCCATTCTTGGCCACATCCAATGCAATCATTAATTGTCGAAATGGAGTAATAAAATTGTCCTTTGGCAACATGACTGTTGAGTTGAATGTCTTCAATGTTAATCAACAACCTTATGATTTTGATGACCTTAGCATTGAAGAGATTAACATGATTGATTGTTTGGTCCAAGATTCATTGTCAAACACTCTTTCAGATGATCCATTAGAGTNTCATCATTTTATAGAATTTCTAAAATGTGTGCATAATTTAGTGCGATTCCGAGGTGTATAAATTTTTGTCCAAAAATAGCCCTGTATAACGTGGACCCAAAACATCGAACCGCAATTCTAAAAAAATATGGGGTCCAAACTTTGTGGTATCAGTTCCTATCATCATTTTATAGGATTTCTAAACCGTGTGCAAAAATTGGTGTGGTCACGAGGAGTTTAAATTTTTACCCAAAAATGGCCCTATACAAGTGGATCAAAACTTCGAACTACGATTCTGGGTTCCAAACTTCGTGGTATCAGTTCCTATTATCATTTCATTGGACCTCTAAAGCGTGCACAAAGTTTGATGCGATTCCAAAGTGTTTGAATTTTTGCCTATAAATGGCCCTGTACAACGTGGACCCAAAATATCGAGCTGCGAATCTTTGCAATTCTGGGGTCCAAACTTCGTGGTATCAGTTCCTATCATCTTTTTATAGGACTTCTAAAGCGTGTGCAATATTTAGTGCGATTCGGAGGAGTTTGAATTTTTGCCCAAAAATGGCCCTGTACAACGTGGATGTAAAACTTCGTACTGCGATTCTGGGCGATTCTGGGGTCTAAACTTCGTGCTATCAGTTACTATCATCATTTTATAGAACTACTAAAGCGTGTACAAAATTTAGTGTGATTCCGAGGTGTTTAAATTTTTTTCCCAAAAATGGCACGGTAGAATGTGGACCCAATATATCGAACTGCGATTCTAGGCAATTATGGGGTCCAAACTTCGTGGTATCAGTCTCTATCATCATTTTATATGGCTTCTAAAGCGTTTGCAAAATTTGGTGTGATTCCGAGGAGTTTGGTTTTTTTGCCCAAAAATGGCCCTGTATAACGTGAATCCGAAACCTCGAATTGCGATTGTAGGCAATTTTGGGGTCCAAACTTCGTGGTATTAGTTCTTATCATCATTTTATAGGACTTCTTAAGCATATGCAAAATATCGTGCAGTTCTGAAGAGTTTGATTTTTTGCCCAAAATTGGCCTTGTACTACGTGGACCCAAAACTTCGAAATGCGATTCGGGGCAATTTTGGGGTCTAAACTTTGTGTTATCTGTTCCTATCATCATTTTGTAGGACTTCTACGCATATGCAAAATCTAGAGCGATTCCAAGG
Organism: Macleaya cordata; assembly: GCA_002174775.1. Classification (NCBI taxonomy): domain Eukaryota; kingdom Viridiplantae; phylum Streptophyta; class Magnoliopsida; order Ranunculales; family Papaveraceae; genus Macleaya; species Macleaya cordata. Next base: position 33,845 of record MVGT01001366.1, read on the forward strand.
AGTTTTAATTTTTGCCCATAAATGGCCCTAGACGTAGACCCAAAACTTCGAATTGCGATTCTGGGCAATTCTGGAGTGCAAACTTCGTCGTATACTCCTATCATCATTTTATAGGACTTATAAAGCGTGTGCACAATTTGGTGCGATTCTGAGGAGTTTGAATTTTTGCACAAAAATGGCACTGTACAACTTGGACCCAAAACTTCGAACTGTGATTATGGGCAATTCTGGGGTCCAAACTTCGTGTGATTTTTAGGTGTTTGAATTTTTGCCTTAAAAATAGCCCCGTACAACGTGGACTCAAAACATTGAACCGCGATTCTGGGAAATTCTGGGGTCCAAACTTCGTGGTATCAGTTCCTATCATCATTTTATAGGATTTCTAAAGCGTGTGCAAACATTGGTAGGGTTACGAAGAGTTTGAATTTTTACCCAAAATGGCCCTATACAACGTGGATCGAAACTTCGAACTGCGATTCTGGGGTCCAAACTTTGTGGTATCAGTTCCTATCATCATTACATAGGACCTCTAACGCGTGTGCAAAGTTTAGTGCGATTCCGAGGTGTTTGAATTTTTGCCCATAAATGGCCCTATACAACATGGACCCAAAACATCGAACTGCGAATCTGGGCAATTATAGGGTCCAAACTTCGTGGTATTAGTTCCTATCATTATTTTATAGGACTTCTAAAATGTGTGCAAAATTTAGTGCTATTTCGAAGAGTTTGAATTTTTGCCCAAAAATGGCCTTGTATAACGTAGAGCTAAAACTTCGTACTGCGATTCTGGGAAATTCTGGGGTCCAAACTTTGTGGTATCAGTTCCTATCATCATTTTATAGGACTTCTAAAATGTGTGCAAAATTTTGTGCGATTCCAAGGAGTTTAAATTATTGCCCAAAGATGGCCCTGTATAACGTGGACCCAAAACTTCGAACTTCGAATCTGGGTAATTCTGGGGTCCAAACTTTATGATATCAGTTCCTATCATCAATTTATAGTACCTCTAAAGCGTGAGCAAAATTTAGTGTGATTCCGAGGAATTTAAATTTTTGCCAAAAATGGCCCTGCTTATCGTGGACCCAAAGCATCGAACAACGATTCTGGGCAATTTTCGGGTCCAAACTTTATGGTATCAGTTCATATCATCATTTTATAGACCTCTAAAGCGTGTGCAAAATGTAGTGTGATTCTGAGGTATTTAAATTTTTGCCCAAAAATGTCCCCGTAGTACGTGGACCCAAAACATCAAACTGCGATTCTAGGCAATTCTGGGGTCCAAACTTCGTGGTATCAGTTCCTATCATCATTTTATATGGCTTCTAAAGTGTGTACAAAATTTGGTGCGATTCCAAGGAGTTTGATCGTTTGCCCCAAAAATGGCCCCGTATAACGTGGACCCAAAACTTCGAACAACGATTCTGGGCAATTCTGGGGTCCAAACTTCATGGTATTTGTTCTTTTCATCATTTTATAGGACTTCTAAAGCGTGTGCAAAATTTAGTTCGATTTTAAAGAGTTTGAATTTTTGCCCAAAAACGGCCCTGTTTAACGTGGACCCAAAACCTCGAACAGCGATTCTAGGCAATTCTTGGGTCCAAACTTCGTGGTATCAGATCCTATCATCATTTTATAGGCCCTCTAAAGCGTGTGTAAAATTTGGTGCGATTCCGAGGTGTTTGAATTTTTGCCTAAAAATAGCCCTGTACAACGTGGACCCAAAACATAAAACTGCGATTCTGGGAAATTCTGGGGTCCACACTTCGTGATATCAGTTCCTATCATCATTTTATGGGATTTCTAAAGCGTGTGCAAAAGTTTGTGTGATTACAAGGAGTTTGAATTTTTCCCAAAAATGGCCCTGTATAACGGGGATCCAAAACTTCGAACTGCGATTTTGGGCAATTCTGGGGTCTAAACTTCGTGGTATCAGTTCCTATCAAGGTGTTTGAATTTTTTTCCTAAAAATAGCCCCAAACAATGTGGACCCAAAACATTGAACCGCGATTCTGGGAAATTCTGGGGTCAAAACTTCGTGGTATCAGTTCCTATCATCATTTTATAGGATTTCTAAAGCGTGTGCAAAAATTGGTGTGATTATGAGGAGTTTGAATTTTTACCCAAAAATGGTCCTGTACAAGTGGTTCAAAACTTCGAACTACGATTCTGAGGTCGAAACTTCGTGGTATCAGTTCCTATCATCATTTCATAGGACCTCTAAAGCGTGTGCAAAGTTTGGTGTGATTCTGAAGTGTTTCAATCTTTGCACATAAATGGCCACGTACAACGTGGACCCAAAACATCGAACTGCGAATCTGGGCAATTTTGGGGTCCAAACTTCGTGGTATCAGATCCTATCATCATTTTCTAGGGCTTCAAAAGCGTGTGCAAAATTTAGTGCGATTCCTAGGAGTTTGAATTTTTGCCCAAAAATGGCCCTCTACAACGTGGATGTAAAACTCTGTACTGCGATTCCAGGAAATTCTGGGGTCCAAACTTCATGGAATCAGTTCTTATCATCATTTTATAGAACTTCTAAAATGTGTGCAAAATTTAGTGTGATTCCGAGGAGTTTAAATTTTTCCCAAAAATTACCCTGTATAACATGAAACCAAAACTTCGAACTACGAATCTGGGTAATCCTGGGGTCTAAACTTTGTGATATCAGTTCCTATCATTATTCTATAGGACCTTTAAAGCGTGAGCCAAATTTAGTGAGATTCCGAAGAATTTGAATTTTTGCCCAAAATAGCCATGTATATCGTGGACCCAAAACCTCGAACAACGATTCTGGGCAATTTTGGGGTCCAAACTTCGTGGTATAAGTTCATATCATCATTTTATAGGACCTCTAAAGCGTGTGCAAAATGTAGTGCGATTCTGATGTATTTAAATTTTTGCCCAAAAATGGCCCCGTAGTACGTGGACCCAAAACATCGAACTACGATTCTAAGCAATTTTAGGGTCTAAACATCGTGGTATCAGTTCCTATCATCATTTTATATGGCTTCTAAAGCGTGTACAAAATTTGGTGCGATTCCAAGGAGTTTGATTTTTTGCCCAAAAATGGCCCTGTATAACGTGGACTCAAAACTTCGAACTACGATTCTCGGCAATTCTGGGGTCCAAACTTCATGGTATTTGTTCCTATCATCATTTTATAGGACTACTAAAGCGTGTGCAAAATTTAGTTCGATTTCAAAGAGTTTGAATTTTTGCCCAAAATTGGCCTTATATAATATCGACCCAAAACTTCGAACAGCGATTATAGGCAATTCTAGGGTCCAAACTTCGTGGTATCAGATCTTATTATCATTTTATAGGCCCTCTAAAGCGTATGTAAAATTTGGTGCGATTCTGAGGTATTTGAATTTTTGCCTAAAAATGGCCATGTACAACGTGGACCCAAAACATCAAACTGCGATTCTGGGCAATTCTAGGGTCCACACTTCGTGGTATTAGTTCGTATCATCATTATATTAGATTTTTAAAGCGTGTGCAAAATTTTGTGTGATTACAAGGAGTTTGAATTTTTCCCAAAAATGGCCCTATATAACGTGGATCCAAAACTTTGAACTGCGATTTGGGGCATTTCTGGGGTCCAAACTTCGTGGTATCAGTTCCTATCATCATTTTATATTGCTTCTAAAGCGTGTGCAAAATTTGGTGTGATTCTGAGGAGTTTGATTCTTTTGCCCAAAAATGGCCCGTATAACGTGAATCTGAAACCTCGAATTGCGATTCTAGGCAATTTTGGGGTCCAAACTTCGTGGTATTAGTTCCTATCATCATTTTATAGGACTTCTTAAGCATATGCAAAATTTCATGCGGTTCCGAAGAGTTTGATTTTTTTGCACAAAATTGTTCTTGTACTACGTGGACCCAAAACTTCGAAATGCGATTCGGGGCAATTTTGGGGTCTAAACTTCGCGTTATCAGTTCCTATAATCATTTTGTAGGACTTCTACACGTATGCAAAATCTAGAGTGATTCCGAGGAGTTTTAATTTTTGCCCATAAATGGCTCTGTACATAGACCCAAAACTTCGAATTGCGATTCTAGGCAATTCTGGAGTGCAAACTTCGTGGTATATCATCATTTTATTTAGTGCGATTCCGAGGAGTTTAAATTTTTACCCAAAAATGGCCCTGTAAACTTTGGACCCAAAACTTCGAACTGCGATTCTGGGCAATTTTGGGGTTCAAACTCGTGTAATTCTTAGGTGTATGAATTTTTTCCTAAAAATAGCCCCGTACAACGTGGACCCAAAACATCGAACCGCGATTCTAGAAAATTCTGGGGTCAAAACTTCGTGGTATCAGTTCCTATCATCATTTTATAGGATTTATAAAGAGTATGCAAAAATTGGTGTGGTTACGAGGAGTTTGAATTTTTACCCAAAAATGGCCCCGTACAAAATGGATCAAAACATCGAACTGCGATTCTGGGCAATTCTAGGGTCCACATTTCATGGTATCAGTTCCTATCATCAATATATTAGATTTTTAACGCCTGTGCAAAATTTTGTGTGATTACAAGGAATTAGAATTTTTCCCAAAAATGGCCCTATATAACGTGGATCCAAAACTTCGAACTGCGATTTTGGGCAATTCTGGGGTCCAAACTTCGTGGGATCAGCTCCTATCATGATTTTATAGGACCTCTAAAGCGTGTACAAAATTTGGTGCGATTCCGAGGTGTTTAAATTTTTTTCCCAAAAATGACACAGTAAAACGTAGACCCAATATATTGAACTGCGATTCTAGGCAATTATGGGGTCCAAACTTCGTGGTATCAGTTTCTATCATCATTTGTAGGGCTTCTAAAGCATGTGCAAATTTTGGTGTGATTCCGAAGAGTTTGATTTTTTGCCCAAAAATGGCCCTGTATAACGTGAATCTGAAACCTGGAATTGCGATTCTAGGCAATTTTGGGGTCTAAACTTCGTGGTATTAGTTCCTATCATCATTTTATAGGACTTTTTAAGCATATGCAAAATTTAGTGCAGTTACGAAGAGTTTAATTTTTTGCCCAAAATTGGCCTTGTACTATGTGGACCTAAAACTTCGAAATGCGATTCGGGGTATCTGTTCCTATCATCATTTTGTAGGACTTCTACGCGTATGCAAAATCTAGAGCGATTCTGAGGAGATTTAATTTTTGCCCATAAATGGCTCTGTACATAGACCCAAAACATCGAACTGCGATTATGGGCAATTCTAGAGTGCAAACTTCATGGTATACTCCTATCATCATTTTATAGGACTTTTAAAGCGTGTGCACAATTTAGTGCGATTTCGAGGAGTTTGAATTTTTGCCCAAAAATGGCCTAGTAAACTTTGGACCTAAAACTTCAAACTGCGATTCTGGGCAATTTTGGGGTCCAAACTTCATGGTATCAGTTCCTATCATTATTTTATAGGATTTCTAAATTGTGTGCAAAAATTGGTGGGGTTACGAGGAGTTTGAATTTTTACCCCAAAAATGGTGTTGTACAAGTGGATCAAAACTTCGAACTGCGATTCTGGGGTCCAAAATTTGCGGTATCAGTTCCTATCATCATTTTATAGAACTTCTAAAATGTGTGCAAAATTTAGTGCGATTCCGAGGAGTTTAAATTTTTGCCCAAAAATGGCCCTGTATAACTTCGACCCAAAACATTGAACCGCAATTCTAGGAAAATCTGGGGTCCAAACTTTGTGGTATCAGTTCCTATCATCATTTTATTGGATTTCTAAACCGTGTGCAAAAATTGGTGTGGTCACGAGGAGTTTAAATTTTTACCCAAAAATGGCCTTGTATAAGTGGATCAAAACTTTGAACTGCGATTCTGGGGTCCAAACGTCGTGGTATCAGTTCCTATCATTATTTCATAGGACCTCTAAAGCGTGCACAAAGTTTGGTGCGATTCCAAAGTGTTTGAATTTTTGCCTATAAATGGCCCTGTACAACGTGGACCCAAAATATCGAACTGCGAATCTTTGCAATTCTGGAGTCTAAGCTTCGTGGTATCAGTTCCTATCATCTTTTTATAGGACTTCTAAAGCGTGTGCAAAATTTAGTGCGATTCGGAGGAGTTTAAATTGTTGCCCAAAAATGGCCCTGTACAACGTGGATGTAAACCTTCGTACTGTGATTCTGGGCGATTCTGGGGGTCTAAACTTCGTGCTATCAGTTACTATCATCATTTTATAGAACTACTAAAATGTGTTCAAAATTTAGTGCGATTCCGAGGGGTTTAAATTTTTGCCCAAAAATGGCCCAGTATAACGTGGAACCAAAACTTCGAACTGCGTATCTGGGTAATTATGGGGTCCAAACTTTGTGATATCAGTTCCTATCAGCATTTTATGGGACCTTTAGAGCGTGAGCAAAATTTAGAGCGATTTCAAAGAATTTGAATTTTTGCCCAAAATGGCCCTGTATATCATGGACCCAAAACATCGAACAACGATTCTGGGTAATTTTGGGGTCCAAACTTCGTGGTATTAGGACCTCTAAAGCATATGCAAAATTTATTGCGGTTCTGAAGAGTTTGATTTTTTGCCCAAAAATAGCCCTGTACAACGTGGATCGAAAACTTCAAAATGCGATTTTGGGCAATTTTGGGGTCTAAACTTCAAATTGGGATTCTGGGCATTTCTTGAGTGCAAATTTCGTGGTATACTCCTATCATCATTTTGTAGGACTTATAAAGTGTGAGCACAATTTGGTGCGATTCTGAGGAATTTGAATTTTTGCTAAAAAATGGCCCTGTAAACTTTAGACCCAAAATTTTGAATTGCAATTCTGGGCAATTCTGGGGTCCAAACTTCGTGGTATCAGTTTTTATCATTATTTTGTAGGATTTCTAAAGCGTGTGCAAAAATTGGTGTGGTTACGAGGAGTTTGAATTTTTATCCAAAAATGGCCCTGTACAACGTGGATCAAAACTTCGAACTGCGATTCTGTGGTTCAAACTTCGTGGTATCCGTTCCTATCATCATTTAATATGACCTCTAAAGTGTGTGCAAAATTTGGTGCGATTTTTAGGTGTTTAAATTTTTGCCCATAAATGACCCCATACAACGTGGACCCAAAACATCGAACTGCGAATCTGGGAAATTCTGGGGTCTGCACTTTGTGGTATTAGTTCCTATCATCATTTTATAGGACTTCTTAAGCATATGTAAAATTTAATTTTTTGCCTAAAAATGGCCCTGTAAATTGTGGACCAAAACTTCGAAATGCGATTCTGGGCAATTTTCGGGTCTAAGCTTCGTGGTATCTGTTCCTATCATCATTTTATAGGACTCTAGCGCGTATGCAAAATTTAGAACGATTCCGAGGAGTTTTAATTTTTGCCTATAAATGGCCCTGTACGGAGACCCAAAACTTCAAATTGCGATTCTGGGAAATTTTAGAGTGCAAACTTCGTGGTATACTCCTATCATCATTTTATAGGACTTAGACGCTGTCCACAATTTGGTGCCATTCCGAGGAGTTTGAATTTTTGCCCAAAAATGGCCCTGTACAACTTGGACCCAAAACTTTGAACTGCAATTCTGGGCAATTCTAGGGTCCAAACTTCGTACGATTCTTAGGTGTTTGAATTTTTGCATAAATATAGCTCTAAACCCTAAACCCTAAACCGCGATTCTGGGAAATTCTGGGGTCAAAACTTCGTGGTATCAGTTTCTATCATCATTTTATAGGATTTCTAAACCGTGTGCAAAAATTAGTGTGGTTAAAAGGAATTTGAATTTTTACCCAAAAATAACCCTGTACAACGTGGATCAAAACTTCGAACTGCGATTCTGGGGTCCAAACTTCGTGGTATCAGTTCTTATCATCATTTCATAGGACCTCTAAAGCATGTGCAAAGTTTGGTGCAATTCCGAGGTGTTTGAATTTTTGCCAATGAATGGCCCCGTACAACCTGGACCCAAAACATCGAACTGCGAATCTGGGCAATTCTAGGGCCCAAACTTCGTGGTATCGGTTCCCATCATCATTTTATAGGACTTCTAAAATGTGTGCAAAATTTAATGCGATTCCGAGGAGTTTAAATTTTTGCCCAAAAGTGGCCCTGTATATCGTGGACCCAAAACATCGAATAACGATTTTCGGCAATTTTGGGGTCCAAATGTCGTGGAATCAGTTCCTATCATCATTTAATAGGACTACTAAAGCATGTACAAAATGTAGTGTGATTCTGAGGTATTTTAGTTTTTGCCCAAAAATGGCCCTGTAGTACGTGGACCCAAAACATCGAACTGCGATTCTAGGCAATTCTATGCTCCAAAATTCGTGGTATCAGTTCTTATCATCATTTTATATGGCTTTTATAGCGTGTGCAAAATTTGGTGCGATTCCAAGGAGTTTGATTTTTTGCCGAAAAATGGCCCTGTATAACGTTGACCCAAAACTTTGAACAACGATTCTGGGCAATTCTGGGGTCCAAACTTCATGGTATTTGTTCTTAATATTTTAGAGGGCTTCTAAAGCGTGTGCAAAATTTAGTGCGATTCCGATGAGTTTGAATTTTTCCCCAAAAATGCTTTGTACAACGTGGATCTAAAACTTCGTACTACGATTCTGGGCAATTCTAGGGTCCAAACTTCGTAGTATCAGTTCCTATCATCATTTTATAGGACCTCTAAAGCGTGTGCAAAGTGTACTGCGATTCTGCGTTATTAAAATTTTTGCCCAAAAATTGCCCCGTAGGACGTGGAACCAAAACCTCGAACTGCGATTCTATGCAACTCCGGGGTCCAAAAAACGTGGTATCAGTTCCTATCATCATTTTATATTGCTTTTAAAGCGTGTGCCAAATTTGGTGCGATTCCAAGGAGTTTGATTTTTTGCCCAAAAATGGCCCTGTATAACGTGGACCCAAAACTTCGAACAACGATTCTGGGCAATTCTGGGGTCCAAACTTCATGGTATTTGTTCCTATCAACATTTTATAGTACTTCTATGGCATGTGCAAAATTTAGTGCGATTCTGAGGAGTTTGAATTTTTGCCCAAAAATGCCTTGTACAACGTGGATTTAATACTTCGTACTGCGATTCTGGGCAATTTTGGGGTCCGCACTTTGTGGTATCAGTTCCTATCATCATTTTATAGGATTTCTAAAGCGTGTGCAAAATTTTGTGTGATTACAAGGGTTTTGAAATTTTCCTAAAATGGCCTTATACAATGTGTATCCAAAACTTCGAACCACGATTCTGTGCAATTCTGGGGTTTAAACTTCGTGATATCAGTTCCTATCATTATTTTATAGGACCTCTAAAGCGGGAGCAAAATTTGGTGCGATTCCGAGGTGTTTAAATTTTTTCCTAAAAATGGCCCTGTACAACGTGGACCCAAAACATCGAACTGCGATTCTGGGCAATTCTGGGGTCCGCTCTTTGTGGTATCAGGTCCAGTCATCAATTTATAGGATTTTTAAAGCGTGTGCAAAATTTTGTGTGATTACATGGAGTTTCAATTTTTCCTAAAAATGGCCCTGTAAAACGTGGATCCAAAACTTCGAACTGAGATTCTGGGCAATTCTGGGGTGCAAACTTCATGGTATCATTTCCTATCATTATTTTATAGGACCTCTAAAGCGTGTGCAAAATTTGGTGCGATTCCGAGGTGTTTAAATTTTTTCCCAAAAATGGACCGGTAGAACTTGGACCCAAAATATCGAACTGCGATTCTAGGCAATTATGGCATCTAAATTTCGTGGTATCAGTTTTTATCATCATTTTATATGGCTTTTAAAGCGTGTGCAAAATTTTGGTGTGATTCCGAGGAGTTTAATTTCTTGCCCAAAAATGGCCATGTATAACGTCAACCCAAGAACTCGAATTGCGATTCTGGGCAATTTTGGGGTCCAAATTTCGTGGTATTAGTTCCTATCATCATTTTATTGGACTTTTAAAGCATGTGCAAAATTTAGAGCAATTCCGAGGAGTTTGAATTTTAGGCCAAAAATTCCTTGTACAACGTGGATCTAAAACTTCGTACTGCGATTCTGGGAATTCTGGGGTTCAAACTTCGTGGTATCAGTTCATATCATCATTTTATAGGACTTCTAAAATGTATACAAAATTTAGTGGGATTCTTAGGAGTTTAAATTTTTGCCCAAAAGTGGCCTTGTATATCGTGGACCCAAAACATCGAACAATGATTATGGGCAATTTTGGGGTCCAAACTTCGTGGTATCAGTTCTTATCATCATTTTATAGGACCTTTAAAGAGTGTGCAAAATGTAGTGCGATTCTGAGGTATTTAAACTTTTGCCCAAAAATGGCCCCGTAGAACGTGGACCCAAAACATCGAACTGCGATTCGAGGCAATTCTTGGGTCCAAACTTCGTGGTATCAGTTCCTATCATCATTTTACATGGCTTTTAAAGCGTGTGCAAAATTTGGTGCGATTCCAAGGAGTTTGATTTTTTGCCCAAAAATGGCCCTGTATAATGTGGACTCAAAACTTCGAACAACGAATCTGGACAATTCTGGGGTCCAAACTTCATGGTATTTGTTCTTATCATGATTTTATAGGACTTCTAAAGTGTGAGCAAAATTTAGATCGATTTGAAAGAGTTTGAATTTTTGCCCAAAAGTGGCCTTGTATAACGTGGACCCAAAACTTCGAACATCGATTCTAGGCAATTCTAGGATCCAAACTTCGTGGTATCAGATCCTATCATCATTTTATAGGCCCACTATAGCATGTGCAAAATTTGGTGCGATTCCGAAGTGTTTAAATTTTTGCCTAAAAATTGCCTCGTACAACGTGGACCCAAAACATCGAACTGCGATTCTAGGCAATTCTGGGGTCCGCACTTTGTGGTATCAGTTCCTACCAGCATTTTATAAGAATTCTAAAGCATGTGCAAAATTTTGTTTGATTACAAGGAGTTTGAATTTTTCCTAAAAATGGCCCTATAGAACGTGTATCCAAAACTTCGAACCACGATTCTGGGCGATTCTGGGGTTCAAACTTTGTGGTATCAGTTCCTATCATTATTTTATAGGATCTCTAATGCGTGTGCAAAATTTGGTGCAATTCTGAGGTATTTAAATTTTTTTCCCAAAAATGGCCCGGCAGAACGTGGACCCAAAATATCGAACTGCGATTCTAGGCAATTATGGGGTCCAAACTTCGTGCTATCAGTTTCTATCATCATTTTATATGGCTTCTAAAGCGTGTGCAAAATTTGGTGTGATTCCGAGGAGTTTGATTTTTTGCCAAAAAATGGCCATGTACAACGTGAACCCAAAACCTCGAATTGCGATTCTGGGCAATTTTGGGGTCCAACCTTCGTGGTATTTGTTCCTATCATCATTTTGTAGGACTTCTTAAGCATATGCAAAATTTAGTGCGGTTCCGAAGAGTTTGAGTTTTTACCCAAAAATGGCCCTGTACAACGTAGACTCAAAACATCGAAATGCGATTCTAGGCAATTTTGGGATCTAAACTTCGTGGTATCTGTTCCTATCATCATTTTATAGGACTTCTAACGCGTATGCAAAATTTAGAGCGATTCCGAGAAGTTTTAAATTTTGCCCATAAATGGCCCTGTACGTAGACCCAAAACTTCGAATTGCGATTCTGGGCAATTCTGGAGAGCAAACTTCGTGGTATACTCCTATCATCATTTTATAGGACTTAGAAAGCGTGTGCACAATTTTGTGCGATGCCGAGGAGTTTGAATTTTTGCCCAAAAAATGGCCCTGTACAACTTGGACCTAAAACTTGAACTGCGATTTTGGGCAATTCTGGGGTCCAAACTTCGTGCGATTCTTAGGTGTTTGAATTTTTGCGTAAAAATAGCCACGTACAATGTGGACCCAAAACTTCGAACCGCAATTCTAGGAAATTCTGGGGTTAAAACTTCGTGGTATCCGTTTCTATCATCATTTTATAGGATTTCTAGCGCGTGTGCAAAAAATTGGTGTGGTTATAAGGAGTTTGAATTTTTACCCCAAAATGGCCATGTACAACGTGGATCAAAACTTCGAACTGCGATTCTAGGGTCCCAACTTCGTGGTACCAGTTCCTATCATCATTTTATAGGACCTCTAAAGCGTATGCAAAGTTCGGTGCGATTCCGAAGTGTTTAAATTTTTGCCCATAAATCGCCCCGTACATCGTGGACCCAAAACATCGAACTGCGAATCTGGACAATTCTAGGGTCTAAACTTTGTGGTATCAGTTACTATCATCATTTTATAGGACTTCTAAAGATGTCAAGATGAATCCAAATTCTAATTACGTGGCATGCAAATCCAATATGTCAAGCTACCCTAGCAGATATGATGTCAAAAGTCGAAGAAAATAGTTGGAGGAGATTCTTACCTCAAAACGCTTCAAGCGCATCGAGAGATGGTTTTCCACATTGGTTAAGAACTGACGTCGCGTGACTCCCGTTTCCCCTTGGGCAAATTTCTGTCGGATAAATCATAAGTAAGATAAGGGTCAGAGTGTCCCATAATGAATGGATGATCAAGGGGCACCCACCAAGAGGCACTCCTGCAAGTGGCAAAAAGGTACTCACAAAAGGGGCAACCAAGGGGCACACCTAACACAAGCACCTAAGGAGTGTCCACCAAGGAGTTTCAATCTGAAAGGCTCACACTAAGGAGGAGGGAGTAGTACTCCAACAGGGGATTTTCTCACTTTTGCTTATAAAATAAAAAAGTAAAGAAAATGAAGAAAAAAATTGAAGAACACCAAGGACAGGTAGTGAAAAGTGAAAAAACCTAGGATTGGATTTACTTTCTAGAGAGAGAAAGGTGTTTTTATAGAGAGAGGTTGGAGAAAAAAAATCCAAAAGGTTTTGAGTAGAGAATGTGAGGGAGTGGGACGTCTAGTCCCCCCTTTCTTTTATAGCCTTTTTGAAACAAAATATATAATAATATATAATGATTGTTTTCTAAAAAAATAAACAGAGATGTAAGGTTTTTCTTTTACTGTTTTCATTCTAGTTTCTACGTTTTTTTTAAAAAAATTAATAAAAATATAATAAATCTGTTTTGTTTTTTTTCGTTTTTTTTTTAAAAATGCCAAAACGCACCCTGGCTGTGCGGTTTTGACCAAAAAAAGGAAAGATGTATATTGGTAAACAAAACAAATAATTGTCTGTAAATCAGAAGCTTCCCCTTCTCTCTTGTCTATTCACCTCTCTCCCTCTAGAGTTTTCATATTTTACCACATGTACAGGGTGTTTCTTACTATTGTCACTGTCAACTTGAGACATACTTTTGTGCTCTCCACAAGTGGAACCGTACCATGCTTTGGGTGTTTTCCTGTTTATTAACTGATTTAAACATCACAATCACTTCATCTTATGGAATCGATTAATAAAACCTCATAAAACCCAAAGTAGATGTGGGCAAAGACCTAGTCAAAGAGCTCAACTTTTATTCATTTAAAAGAGGGAAGAGTACAATCACATACATACCACTCTTTACAGAGGAAAGTACCATCTGCAAGAAAGCATTGAAGTAGACCTAAAAAAAAAGAAAAAAAAGAAGAAGAAAGAAAACAACTAGGACATCCAGCTGATGGAGTTTTCTTTTCATTTTGCAGGGTACGAATGGTCAATCACTTTCTCCACCTTCGTCTTCATCTTCATCGTTGCTACTATCTGATGCCAAGGTAAAGAGAGTTAAGCGCCAGTCACGATACACTCCCACCCGACTGGGATTTTGCACTGGAAAGATCGGCGGGTCAATCAGAGGCCTCAATTGCCAAGAACGCAGAGTAGCTGTGACAATACGGGGATTAATGGGGGTTCGGCCGTAAAATCGACCCGAAAGGTCCAGAACATCTTGATGAAGCCTATATTGCCTGAGAATGAGGAGTAGACAGTAAAAGGTCCTTTGGGTGAAGCTAAGAATTGACACGATGCAATGGCCATAAGTATTCAAAAATTCCAAGCGTACCGGCTAATAATGAAGATGCCAGTGTACAGCCCTGTTAGATAAATGGTGAAGCCATCCTGCAGTGTCCTCGTGCTGATGTTCGTGATACCCGCATTCTCAATGAACACAGATCACGTTCAGAGTCGAAACACAGTTCCCAATAGCACCATTCAACCTCAAATGCTCAACAAGCCAGATCTGAAAGCAGAAAAGAGGCATTAACACTCCAGTAAGTAACGAAGTGACAAAGACAGAAATTTGGGCAAAAAGGATACCTGAAGCAAATAGAGGCTGCCACGGATCTGCCTAGACTCAGAATACAAGTCCAGGCTGTCAAAGAGTTCCCCTAAGATGGCGGGTACGTAAGCCCGACCCTCTCGAGCTTGTTGCAGAACGGCGATAACCATCGGAGAGCATCGACGACCATCGATATGGAACAAATACTTCCCAAGAAGTGCAATGCATAATGCACGACAACGAATCTCGGGATCGTCACATGGACGGAAGTGCCGAACAAGGTTCTCTATATGTACACCATTCGGAAGAAAGATATGGTCGAGGGAATGACGGAAGCGTTCCCCCAAAAAGCGACTAAAGGCTAATGATTTGAATGTCATTTTCAGAGCAATCTCTCGAGTGATCTTTGCAGTTGTCGTGGTCCGCACTAGTTGTATTGTGTTTCGATGATTGTATCAAGTGACTCATATTCTGATCTTATTCATCAAACTCCTCACTATATATAAATCAATGGAGTTTAACAAAACCCATATAAAAAATGCACTTTTAAAAACTCTCCATACACGCGTATGCACGTGCACGAGTCGTTTTCTTTCGCACGTGATAAGAGAAACACGTGTATAATGTTTTTAAAATCACTTTACACACGTATACTTGAGAAATACACGTGTCTTGCGTTGCACACTTGAAAAGAAAGTGTTGCATTTTGATAGTGAACGTGTGCGTGCATACACACGATTCATGATGTTTCGCATAAGTTTTGTCGACTATGCGAATTGCTTGCAAACACGTATAGAAGAGTAAATACATGTATCTTTGCCTTGTAGGAATAACAATATTCGTACAACGTGCTGCTCAATGCATGTGCGAAATAATTCGCGCGTGTCATTTTTTTCGATACGTGCCTAATAATAGGCATTTGTGTTAATTTTTGCCCTAGAAAACTTTATAAGCATAAAACATAAGCTTAAGGGGCTCAAACTTACATTTCCTGTACACATTCTTTTGTAGAATAATGATAGTCTGATCAAACAATTCCCTAAAATTTTCTTAGTTATGAAGTAAGGGTTGATCTTATGATCGAGCGGTTGTAGGGTGCCTAACACCTTCCCGACCCGTACCCGAATTCCTTACCTCGAATCTCTGACCGCAGACCAGTACATGGATCATCGCCATAAATGGAGGAATCAAGGTCATAAAAACCATAACTTCATATCAAATCTTCAACCCATCCATCTAACATTTCTAATTCATAATAAAATTTCGTTTTTCTCTAAAAAGCCCAATTTACATCACAAAAATCACAAGATCTAAAGCATTAGGGTGCTGATTTCTCACCTTAACATGAAAAAATTAGCCCATCTCATCACCTCTTCCTCCATTGAGCTCCTATTCATCAAGATCTACACTAACAAGCATGTTGAATAAAAGCCCTAGGTTATTAACTCAGAAAAATCAGCTGAAATGGAAGGTGAAATGGGTTAGAAATCTTACCCAAGGAGTTTAGAGGTTGAGGGAGAAGAATGGGGCTGATTTCCCCTTCTTTTCCTTCCTTCCTTCTTCTTCTTCTCCTTCTTTCTTCTCCTTCTTCCTCCTGCGTTTTTTTTCTACTGGTCCCTTTTTCTTTTTTTCTTTTCTTCTTCTGGCTGCTGGGATGGCAGCTGCTACTGTCCCGCTCTTCTTCTTCGGTGACCTCTCTCTTTCTCTCAGTCTCTCTCTCTCAGCCTCTCTCTCTCTCTCTCGGCTCTCTCTCTCTTTCAGCCTCTCTCTCTCAGTCTCTCTCTCTCTCTCTCAGCTTTCTCTCTCAGCCTCTCTCTCCCTCTCGGTCTCTCCCTCTCTCAGTTTCTCACTCTCAGTCTCTCTTTCTATCTCGGCTCTCTCTCTCAGCCTCTCTTTTTTGTCTTTCTCTCAGTTTCTCTCTCTCAGTCTCTCTTTCTATCTCAGCCTCTCTCAGAAGATTGTGATCTTATTTTGTACTATATCTGAAAGATTCAACGTTGTGGTTAGTATACTGAATAGAAAGAAAGATGATTTGTTCACTTGATAATTAGATAATAGAATATGTAAGAAGAGTTATATGTTCGGAATTATCACATCATCACTTGTACAGGGTAAGGCGTATAGGGACTATCTAAATGAAAAACTCTATATAACTTAAGGATATATGGATTTTCTAGAATTTTAGTTTCTGAGTCAAGATATTGTGATGATATTTACAAAGAGAGAAACTTGAATTGTAATTTGATCATGTGGTTAATTGTATTACCTTATTTACAGAAATTAGAGATTGATGGAAAGGTTTTGAGGAATAAATCGAATGGCATAGTAAAACCACTTTGTAGATTTAGTGATGTAAAAGAAAGCAATGAGTATGTGGAAAAAGTACTCAAGGCTACTTGATGATTGACGTTTGCCAAATTTCGAGGACGAAATTTCTTATAAGGAGGGGAGAATGTAAAGACCCAAAATAATTTAGTTGACCAGTCAATGTCGAGTCGAGTCTAGTCTAACGCTTTGACCTTGAAACTAATTAATTATTAAACTAATTAAGGTTAGTGTTAAAATAATTAAGTCTAGGATTAAATAATGAGATTTTCATCGGAGGGTAATTTGAAGAATCTAACTGTACGAATGGATAGATCTCAAAAAGTTATCGAATTTCGACTACTCACACGCAAAAATCGGACACTGAACTGGTCGTTTGTGCGTCAACGTCTAGGGCACTCTAGCCATTATACGCAAATAGTCTATTTTTCAATTTCTTTAAAAAAGGTGCCAAAGTCTGGCCGATCAAAATTCCCTTTTTGAAAAAGTGTTCACACTTCCCAATGAAGAAAGTGTGGGAATAAAGAGAGAGAAGTGGGGAGGAGTCGACAGACTCTTCTTCCCCCCTTCTTCTTCTTCTTTAACTGTTTTAGGATAAAGAGAGAGAGAGAGAGAGAGAGAGAGAAGGAGAGAGAGCAAACTCCCTCCATTAATGGCCGCTTCGAGCTTGGGGTAGTTTGAATCCTCCACTGAACTTTAATTTTTTTGCGCCAAATCGTAGATCGGGTCTCGACTAAGGTATTTCCCATCTTCTTTTCTCAAAAACTCAAATCATGGTGTCCAGAATAGCCTTTTTTTATTTTGAGCCATGGATGTTTGCATGCTTGTATGTGATTTTCTTTTTTGCACACCACCCGAACATCCTACGGCAAGAGCAGATCTTGCTCAAGCCGTGGGCGATTTTCATGGAAATTTTTTTTTCTTTTTATTTTTTTGAAAACACATTTTTGAAAATGTTATTTCAGTCCCATTATTGCGTTGATTTTTCGAAAATGGCAATTCAACCCCATCGTTCGGTTGTTTTTTTGAAAACTAGTTATTTCAGCCCCACTATTGGGCTGAGCTTTTCGATGGATGTTTCAACCCTACTTATTAGGTTGATATTTTGAAAACCGCTATTTCATCCCCATCTTTGGGCTGATTTTGTAAAAAAAGATGTTTCAACCCCACTTGTTTGGTTGATTTTTGAAAACATGCTATTTCAACCTCGTTATTGGGTTGGTTCTTGAAAAATGCTATTTCAACCCCGTTATTGGGTTCATTTTTAAAAACATGCTATTTCAACCCCGTTATTGGGTTGACTTTTGAAAACATACTATTTCTACCCCGTTATGGGGTTGATTTTAGAAAACATGCTATTTCANCCGTTATTGGGTTGACTTTTGAAAACATACTATTTCTACCCCGTTATGGGGTTGATTTTAGAAAACATGCTATTTCAACCCCGTTATTGGGTTGATTTTTGAAAACATACCATTTCAACCCCGTTATTGGGTTGATTTTTGAAAACATGCTATTTCAACCTCGTTATTGGGTTGATTTTTGAAAATATGCTATTTCAACCCTGTTATTGGGTTGATTTGAAGATGAGATTTTTTGAAAAATGATTCTCTTTGACTTTACTTAATGTGGGATACTTCTTCTGATGATGACATTATTGTGCTTCTCTCCAGGCTTTCTTCTTAGACGGATGATGACCTTGTCCGTCTCTACGATATCTCTACTGTACTCTCTTCGACCAATGATGGTTCGTCGCGATTATTGAAGTCATTGGAGACTCATGCCCCCTTTCAGCACTTTGTGAACAGAGAGGTAACCCTTCTTTTTTCGTTAGGCTTTTATTCATCCTTTCTTTTATCACATGGTGCTGATGTCAAGGCTTTTCCTTGTTGCAGGGGTGCTCCTCCTTGAGGCTCAAGATCAGGGGGAGTCTTGGCACTATAAGGTTGTGGTGGGGGTTCATAAATATTAATGCCCGCGCCAAGAGCCATGTGGAGATGATGAAGCTTCACCATTGCCTTGATTCCTTAGCTTTAAATGATGATGTTGTCATTTATTGGGCCTTAGCTGAACGATGGTGGGACAACACCAACACCTTCCATTTCCCTTTTGGTGAGCTGGGCCCTTACTCCCTTGGATTTCACTGTTATCACTAGCATCCCAATTGGTCGTGGCGCTCATATTCCTTGGAAATCCGATTTTACTACCGCAGAGGTACATTAGCTTCTAAGGACGCATTTTGATCCTCGCGCCTTTGGGAGTAATTATAACCTTCATCTTAGCAGCCTGGCCAGCTCTTTTTCGGAACGAAAGGTGGTTGGTACTAACCACGAGGTAGATTGTATGACCCACGCCTTCCTTGCCTATGTCCTGGGCAATTTGTTCTTATCTTCTGCCAACAGTAGACTGAAGGCGGGGTATCTAGCTGGCCTCTCCACTTTCCAGTTAGTTGGTACCAACGATTGGGGGAGCTGCTTTTTATCTTATCTCCTCATTCACTTGACGAGAGTTACTTGGGAGAATTTCAAATCAGCCTGCAGTTACTGGCCTGTTCTGTCGGTACATATTTTCTATACCTACGCCACATTATTACCCTGTCATTGAACTCCTCTATTTTTCTAGATTTGGTACTACAGGTATTTTGTTGCTCGTGTACCTCTTCAGGCACTTTCAGTGCACAACCCTTTTGTCCCTAGAGTTGTATTCTAGTACGAGGAAGTTCACAATTAACCCATGCTGAGAGATGAGCGCCTGAAGGAGTACCGACGGTTCTGGAGCACAATACTTTGGATTCAGTAAGTCTGTTTCTTTCAGCTTCTTCAAGGGTTTTACCTTTTTTCCCAGATATGTCATGTTCTTATTCTTGATAGATCCGTAATGGCCCCTAGTGTCACTTGAATAGCGAGTTCCACCCCGACTTGGCCAGAGCACAGATCGTCTCCAGAGTCCGCTTTCTTTTAAGAGGACCCAATTACTGTATCTGGCACCTTGGAGATAGGTGCACTCAGCAGCTTGGTTTTAATGGCAGAGTTCTTCAGTTCCTCCCTCCTGTTGTCACCGGATATTCATTCCTTCTAGCGAATGAGATAAAGGATGTGGTAGGCGAGGGACACTTCGCGCTAGAGGAACTGACGCAGAAGGAGGCAGACTACCCTACTTATTGGGGTGCAGCTTTCTTAGGTCCTGTTTATCTTTCTAATTCAGGTGAGGATGACGAGGAGGATGTCCCTCCTGCAGCATCTCTGGTAAGTGATTTTCTGAATTATTTTATTCAATTTGACTTGATATTCTTCTGAATCTTTCTCATTGTTGGCAGCCCCTGGAGCCACAAGAAGCGGCACCTCCTACTGCTGATCAGGTGGTTTTTGACATATCCCTCTTCCCTTCTTGGCATATTAATATGCCATGGCCTGGGCACCTTGTTACTCAGGATATTCCCCGACCTGAAGATGATCACATCCCGGGCCTTCCATTATGCCCCGAGTTCCCTCCTGTGAGTAGCTTTCTATCCTTGTTGACTATTGTTGCAAATTATTTCTGACTCCACTCTTCTCTTTCTCGCAGTCTATTCGAGGCCCCTTTTCTGAGTTGTTTAAGATGGTATACGACTTGAGGTTGGTTGTGCGTGATCTTGCAGTAGATCTTCGCGATATATCGGTGTGAAGGAATGAGCTACGTGACAACCTTAACCGAGTATCGGGAGAGAATGCCATCTTGACACAGGCGAACACCTTCTTGTAAGGGGAGAATGCCCGACTTGAAAAGAGGGTAAGAGAGCTTGAGGGTGAGGTGACCTAGTTGAGGGGTGGTGGAGTAGATGGTTATTCTTCCTTGGGTGGTGGTTGGTTCTTACACATGTAGATTTTTCCTATAATCTGTACTTATTGTGAAACATCCCGCAACTTGGGTGTACTTAAACCTCTCCTGGGTGTAAATATCCAAAGCCGGGAACATTAATTAGGTGGGTTTTAAAAAATATTTTGGTCCATCTCTCTCTTGGGTTTGGTCAGTTTAGGCCTAACAAAATTGATTTCGAGTCTTAGTCGATTAGGCCAAATAGGGTCCATATTTAGGTCAGGGATTAAAACAAAAATATAAAACATGTTGTGGAGCCAGAATCCGGCGCGATCCCACCGCGCACGCGACAGAGCGCTCCCTCCCGAGAGAGAAGAAGAACGCACGCACGTGGCACGTGAAACGGGCGCAAAAAAAGGATTCGCCCACCTGAGAAGGGGGTATGAGTGTGAATGTGATGTGAAAGGAGTCGCCACCTGATTTATGGGAATCAGGACCCGAGATTTTGGAAAATCAACCTAGATATAGTTTTCCGAGAAAACCATGGCGATAGTCCAAAGTGGATGGTCTACGGTATAGAGATAATGGATAAGGGGATCAAGGTATGGGTTGGGAAGGTATTAGGCACCCAACAACCGCCCGTCCGTGAGGACGGCCTCTACTTCGCGATTAAAAACTTTTAGGGAAATAT
>MVGT01001366.1:64154-93220 GCA_002174775.1 Macleaya cordata
TAACAATTCATGGTTTGTAACTATCTTTATACATATATATATATATTATTTGCATATATACGTATATATATACGTATATATATATATATATGTATACATATGTACATATATAAATGTGTGAATACCCACATACATGCATGTGTAGGTATAATTGTACGTATATGCATGCATGCATGCAATGTTTTTATGTAAAAACATATGCCACAATGCTTCTCATTCCATGCAAAAACATTTTTGCATCACTCCATTTCTCATCTTATGCATGAGGAACAAGTTCATCTAAGGGTTGGAATCAATCCATCAACCACTCACCTATCGCACAAAAGTCACGTGTGGTATTAATTCCTCTCACGTTTATAGCACCAGTTGCCATGCACCCTACACACATGCTACCCTACGTTGAGTGTGGACAATTCATGGGCTCAGCCCATGGGCTTCTCAAGGCCCATAAGAAAATTTTTATGGTCTTACGTAGGATGAAACTTATTGATGTATATTAGGAAAACTCAACTATTTATCTTGAACTTTGGATTTTCCTTACAAGTTGATGTTTGAAAAAGCAAAAATTTTTCCTTTTGTTTTGAGGGAAACAACGCTTATTTTTTGGAGCTTTTTGCCTCAGATGCCTAAACCAACGCTACACAGAGCATGGTTATAACATTCTACTTTTATCATCATTGGCACTCCTCAAAATTAGGTTTTCGAAAACAAAACCAATTTTCTTTTTGGAAATTCTTTTCGAAACCAAAGAAAACACGGGATCAAAAATGATTCTTGAACGTATGATTGAGTGCTGATGATAAGTAACCCAGAAGCTTGGATCACATAAGGATAGGCTATAGCCTTCGTGGAGTGATAGGTTAGCTCCCCATTGTCTAGGAAGAAAATCCTCTTGCTCGGATAAAGCTGGCCTTATCCTACCCATTAGCTGAGGAGAAAGAATCAGGTTTTCTACTGTCCGATCCGGTGCCAGCCATGTTGCTAGGACGTCCTCTTGCTTACCCTTTTTTTTGCTGCCTGCATGGCTCAAACCTCTTATCGCCTTGAGCCCAACAAATGTTGATCAAATTTTCTTAAGTCTTTATTCTTTAGACTACGATTTCTATTTTTGAATTTTTCAGCTTCTTCATTTTTTGGGAGGATCCCCACCTTCTTCTCTTACTAGAGGCCTATGTTGCTCATAAGGTCCCAAGGGGTCTTTGTAGGTTGTATTATGGTTTGAGACAGGCTAGAAAGAAAAGGTAAAGGCTCGAAGATTCGATGCTTCTTCATTAAACACCTTATTTATGTACTTGGGGTTTTACACTTTTTGCTTGGAATTTTTTTTTATAATTTTGCTCTTTTTGGATTTTTGGATTTCTGGTTTTTTTGGATTTTCTTGGATTTTTGGATTTTGCTCCTAACATAAGGGTAGAACTTATTTATTGACAGGTATTCTTTTTATTTTTATTTTTTTGGGAAATGGGTGATATTTCTATGTACAATATAAAGGTCACATGCTCGAACTTGTTTTCTAAAGATTCTTAAGGTGATTGCAAAGGGTTATTTATGGAATTTCTTTTGTCGGCTAAAGATCGACCCTTGTTTTGAACCTCTATCGGCTCCAGATTCCCATAGCTCGAGAGCTAGGCGTGTTCGCTCATGCGTAGTACCTCTGACGTTGATTAGCGTTTGTGAGGCTGTGGTGATTGGCTCTATCGAGGTCCATGAGTTGTACTGCCATGCCTGAAAGGATCTTCTTGATGATGTAAGGTCCCTCCTAGTTCGGTTTAAACTTGCCCTTAAGATCAGAGTGTGGACCTTTTTGTTGAAATTTTGCGCCATCCTCTGCTGGTAGGCTTGTGAATGGTAGGCCACTCTAACCCGTCCCTCGTCTATGAGGTTCACTTCATCCACCCTTGCTTGGATCCATTTTGCCTCGTTTTCATTACCTTCCCTCAGTACTCTAAAAGTTGGTATGTCTACCTCAATTGGTAGTACAGCTTCCATACCGTATATCAGTGAGAAAGGAGTTGCCCCTGTAGGTATTCGTATCGACATTTTGTATGCCCAGAGGGCAAAGGGCAGCTTCTTACTCCAATTATTATAAGTGATGGTCATCCTTTTAGGATCTTAACCAATGTTTTGTTGGCTGCTTCTACCGCACTGTTTGTCTGTGGTCTATGAGGTGATGAATTGACGTACTGAATCTTGTACTTGGCAAATAATTTGCGGACTCCCGTTCCGACAAAGTTGGACCCATTGTCAATGATTACCTACTGAGGCACACCATATCGAGTTATGATATGGTTTTGGATGAATCTAACCGTTGGTCCAGTTTTGATGCTTTTGCAAGAGAAAGCCTCGTCCCGCTTAGTGAAGTAGTCGATTGCCACAATGATGAAAATGTGACCATTAGATGAGGAAGGTCTTATTTTCCCAATCACGTCTATTCCCCAAGTTGAAAAGGGCCAAGGTGATGCCAGGGTGTTTAACTGAGATGGAGGAGTATGTATGAGGTTTGCATGGATCTGACATTCATGATATTTTTGCACATATTTGTGACAGTCCGTCACCATGGTCTGCCAGCAATAACCATATCGAAGGATCTTTTTAGCTAGCATTCACCCATTCATGTGTGACCCACATACCCCTGCGTGAACACTCTCCATGATTTCTTTTGCTTCCTTTAGGCTCACCCATCGTAGGAAAGTGCCATCGAATGACTTTTTGAAAAGTACTCCCCAGTACATCATGTGTTTTGCAGTCGATTCCTTAATAGCTCTTCGTTATTTCTTGGTAGCATTTTCAGGGTATTCTTGGTTTTCTAAATACTCTCTTATAACATAGTACCATTGTTCGAACCCACCTTCTTCTTCCTCCTGCTGTGAATGATAGTGGAATGTCGCTTGATCATTTCAAATCAATTCTATGGGTTGAACAGTGGCACATTTTGGTATTGATAACTAAGAGGATAATACTCCCAGAGCATTTGCGTATTGATTTTTGCTGCGGTATATGTGATGGAACTCGATTTGCTCAAATTTTTCATCAAGATCTTTGAGGCAAGCATGATATTAACTCAAATCTTCACTTTTTAGTTTCCATTCACCCTGAACCTACTTTATGATCAGAAGTGAATCACCGTATACCAAAATCCTTCGTACTGCGATAGCCAATGCAGGCATGAGTCCTGTTATGCAAGCTTCATATTCGGCTCCATTATTGGTGCATTTGAAATCTAACCTGATGGCAATGGGGGTTATAACACCGTCTAGCGATACTAGGATCGCTCCTACTCCCTGACCCAAATTGTTTTTGGCTCCATCAAAGAATATCTGCCAAGGCTCCTCTTTCTCACCATCTTCTTGTTCATCTGAGAGAATGCGTTCATCAGGGAATTCTATACTTACTACCCCACTGTCTAGGAGCGGGTGTGCTACAAGTTGATCTACCAGTGCTCTGCCTTTTGACTGATTTTTGTGTTACATATGTAATGTCAAACTCGGATAGCAGCAATTGCCACCTCGCAGTTCTTCCTAAAAATGCAGGCTTCTTGAACATGTACTTGATGGGATCTATTCTCGAAAGCAGTTGAATGGGATAGGATAGCATATTATGCCTCCGCCCCCGACAAAGTTTTGCTGATGTAGTAGATGGCCCTTTTGTTTCCACTTTCTTCATGATATTGCCCTAGAACTACCCCCATCGAGTTGTTGGTCACACAGATATACAGAATCAAAGGCTTCCACAGGATTAGCGAAACCAGTACTGGAGGACTCAACAAGTATTCTTTGATTCTATCAAATGCCTTTTGGCAGTCCTTATTCCATATTTTCGGAACGTCCTTCTTCAGTAACTTAAAGATGGGCTCACAGATGGGCGTGAGTTGGGGTATGAATTTACTGATGTACTGAATCCTTCCCAGAAACCTTCGGATTTCCTTTTCATTATATGGTGGAGGTATATCCATAATGTCTTTTATCTTGGTTGGATCTACCTCAATTCCTCTGTGGCTGACGATGAATCCCAATAGTTCTCCAGATTTTACACTAAAAATGCACTTATTGGGGCTAAGCCTTAGCTTGTACTTTCGGAGGTGCTTGAAGAGCTTTGTCAAATCTCGAGTGTGATCCTCCCTTCTTTCTAACTTGGCAATCATGTCGTCCACAAAAGCCTCCAATTTTTTTTGGATCATGCCATAGAAGAGAGTAACCATAGCCCTCTGTAAGGTTGCCCCGGCGTTCTAGAGCCCAAATGGCATTACTCTGTAGCAGTAAATCCCTCAAGGTGTTGTGAATGAGGTTTTGCCATGTCTTCTTCTGCCATCTTTATCTGATTGTACTCGAAGAACCTATCCATAAAAGACAATAGGCCATGCCCGACAGCGTTGTCGACCAATATATCGATGTTGGGTAGCGGAAAGTCATATTTCGAACTTGCCTTGTTGAGATTTCA
The DNA here is from genome assembly GCA_002174775.1 of Macleaya cordata. Taxonomy (NCBI): domain Eukaryota; kingdom Viridiplantae; phylum Streptophyta; class Magnoliopsida; order Ranunculales; family Papaveraceae; genus Macleaya; species Macleaya cordata. The sequence continues at coordinate 68,592 of MVGT01001366.1, forward strand.
GTAGTCAATACACATCCTGACCTTGTCGTCTTTCTTGGGTACAGGCACAATGTTTGCCAACCAGTCAATGTATGTGACCAGGACTAGAAATTTTGCATCTAATTTCTTAGTGACCTCTTCTGTGACTCTTATGGTCCACTCTGGCCTTAACCTTCTCAGCTTCTTCTTCACTAGCTTCGACTCTGGGTAGGTTGGAAGTTAGTGGACTACTATTTCTAAGTCCAGACCGGGCATGTCCTTGTATAAACAAGCGAAGACATCCCTGAATTCTTTCAATAGATTAACTAACTCTCTCTTCTCATCTTGGAGCAGGGTAGTGCCAACCTTGACCATTTGGGGGTGATCTTCCGTCCCTAGGTTTACCAACTCAACCTCCTCCTCAACGGGCTATGGCCTTTCCTCATGCTGGTCGACCATCCTGTGAATTTCACTCGGAATTTCTTCTGGTGAAAAGTCTTCGGACAACTCATTGTCGTCACTTTCATTGTCAAGTTTGAAAATCATTTCCTCAGAAGGACTTTTATTGGTGTTTACAAAGATTTTTGGTTTCTGGTTTATTATAATTTTTTTAGGGTTTTTTTTGAAATTTTGGACTTTTTTGGTTTTTTGTGAAAAATGGGAAATCTAAAGCAAAAATACAATTAGCCGGGGCCTAAGAACTTCCCTCCTCAGACGAGGGCGCCCCTTCTTCCACTTGACTTAGGTCTTTTTTTTTGGGTGCCAACCTGTTTGACACCAGAAGTTTCCCCTAGAAAGACATTTGTACTGCGAATTACATTATCATAGATTGAAAGAGGATTTGCTTCCTCAGAGACCATGCAAACCTGGCTCACACCTGCACAGTTGGCATTCTAGAGAGAAGCTCGATATTCGTCAGCCGACATATACCTCGTATTTGTTTCGACCGATGATGTAATCTTCTTCTTCTTGGCTGGCTGAAGCATTGCCCGATACTGTACTGTTGTTATCCTTTATAGAGCTAGTGCGGGGAAATCAGGGTATTCTAGTTCCGTTCTCTACTTCCATTGAGGAAAAAAGGCCGCGCGGTATTCTGCCGCAGTAGCCCACTGTGTTTTTTAGGCTATATACTCCTCTACGGTCATAAGCCTTCTGCTCGAGGTAGCTGTATCTTCTAAGTCTGATTCTTCCCTTTCTGATGTAAAAATCTCCCACAGTTCTTTGATAGGTAAGATACCTGACTGATGCTTCCGCTGACACTTCTCACAAGAGTAATCGGGTCCACTGTTCTGCCTAAATCTTCATAAATGAAGTTAACGTTGCTTTGGTGGTTTGGCAATGGATTAGTGGCAACGTTGGGCTTGGCAGGGACCTGTACACCCTCCATTTTAATCTTTCGCGACTCTAGCAGATCTTGCACCGCATGCCTCAACGCCCAGCATTTGTCCGTCAAGTGGCCTAGTCCTTGGTAATAGTCACAATATTGACTAGCATTTTACCACGGTGGTGGTGGGTCCTTCACGGGCTTTGGTTCCAATAGTGTGACCAGACCGGCTTCTAACGGACCGGGGAGCAATGCTCTGAGCGTGTAATTGATCTTGGTAAGTTCTCTCTTTTGCTTCGGAGCTTATGCTTACTGGTTTCTATATACCTTAACCTGGCAGACCTTTTGTTTTAACTGGCTTTCTTGCTTCTTAGAATATGATACCTGATTGGCATGTTCCTTTGTTGACTTCTTTGACTTTTCAGCATTTGTTGAGAAGAATGGAGGCAATGCTCCATTCTTTAGTGAATCTTCCAGATGCGTTCCAGCAATGATGAACCGATCCATTTCTTCGTGGACCCAATTGACAGTAAAAGCTAATAATTCGGCCTTAAGTTTTTTCTTAAGAGAGCTAGTTGTTCCTCTTCGGTAGGCCTTGTGATCATTTCTCGAATCTTCATCCTCCATCTGGCGATGAAGTCAGTGAATGAATCATTTCCCCTTGAAACATAGATTCTAACTGCCTCTTTATTACGACACCATCAGCCCCATAAGCAAAATGCTTCACGAAAGCCTCTGCTAACTTCGACCAGGTTGAGTATTTGGCCTTGTCCAGTTTAATGACCCATTCTAGGGCGTATCCCGTCAGACTTTGCGGGAAGAAGTCCGCCATGAGGTTGTCGCTCAAGTTCAACGTCTTCATTCTGCTCATGTATGCAATAACATAACTTTTAGAAAACTAGTCCCATTGTATTTAGTTTTTTCTGAGAATTTAAACTTTGGTGGTAGTTGCTCGTTGGGGGACTGGTACCATGAACTTATGTTGAGGGACGACCCGCCTTCTAGCCTTTATAACCTTTAGAAGACATCTTTTGTTATCGTGTCCGTCTTCCTTTTCTCCTCGGATGATATTTCCTCTTCCGGGTAAGGTAAATAAGCCACCTTCTTCCTCGGTGCGCAGATTATTGATGCTTTATGAGTTGTGCCTATGGCTTCCCGGGATTCGTTATTTATCTCTTGGATGCCTAAGCCAGCTCTAGGGGTGCAACTCGGGCGGGTTGGGTCGGGTTAGAGGTTAGCCCAAGCCCAACCCGAAATTTTAGATAATAAACCCGAGCCCGAGCCCAACCCGACCTCCGGTTTAAATGTCCAGCCCAAGCCCGGGCCCGTAGAAACCCAATGAAAACTCAGGTTCCTCGAGTTCGGCCTGGATTCATCAATTTAGACTTAGATTCACTAGGGTTTTAGGTGTTCTTCTTTGCACAGTTGCAGTAACAGACATACAAAAGTTTAATGCAACTGGTAAAAATTATGTTTCCATCCAAACAACCATCAAACATCACAGACTCACAAATTTTCTCCAGTTTTTATCCAAACCAACATTCAAACATCATAGACTCACAAAATTTCTCCAGCTTCCATCCAAACAACCATCTCCCCTCGACTAACAACATTCTTCATCTCTGTCAATCACGGGCGTACACCGAGTAGAGAGATTGGTGATCGGAAGTGCATCAAATCCATCAAGAAAACATCAATGAGCACTTCACAAAATCTATGCCAGTAATAGAAATGATTACGAAGAAGAGGAAAAACCCTAGAACTAGATGAAATTATAAAGATCAAAAGTCCCCCAACAAAGTGGACTTCTCCAAAAATTAAAAACAGAAAAGGAAAGTGAAGGGGCGGAGAAGAAGAGTCAAATAGTTTCTCTCTCTTTTGTTAGAAACAATAAATTCTCTCCTTTTGAAAGTCTAAAAGAATGCCAAGTTAATAAATGAGTACTGGGCATATGTATATACATACTATATGTACTGTGTCAGGCTCGGGTTCGTCGGTTAACCCGGGACATCAACCCGAACCCAACCCAAATTAAAATCGGGTTCATGTTCTTAGGCCTAAGCCCGAGCCTGAACCCTAACACCTTCTACCCAAGCCCAACCCAAGGTCGGGTTTAGCCTATCGGGCTCAGGTTAGGCATACCCAAGTTGCACCCCTAGCCAGCTCCATTCCCTCTTTCTAGTCCGAAGCTTGTGAACTCCCCTTGTGTTTTCACCTACTTGTTCTGCCATACTAGCTCTTGGATCAGAATTTGTTCTAACTCGTTCCAATCTACCTGCGATTCTATGCCACACCTTCTAAGTGTGTCCTTTTGTGGCTTTTGTTGATCACCTAGTTCCTAGCATAATTAGGTAACTTGATCAGATGCATAGAATATAATTCCTACATGATCAATGCATCAAGATTTATGCAGCATGTATGCGGTCCTTCGGGGTTATTTCTGAAGTGGCGAGATTAACCTTATTGGGATTTATGTGATCATGATAAACTATATATCTAAATTTGATGTTCAACCATTTATAAGTCTTGGTGAGCTGGTTTTGGGCATTTAGGGATTTGTAATTATGATTAAAGAATGAGATTATCTTTGCTTAGTTTTAAGTGATTATTTCTTAAGCTTATGGTTATAATGAACACAAAGAGTTTGAAAAAAATGATTCATGCTCTGGAATTTTATATGCTCATGCTTGATAGGTAATTACACCTTGTTTGGGGATTTTGGTGATTCTAATGGAACCTTGAGTTTGGGTCTAGAAATTTGATGATGATGGTGTATGAAATTTTTGAAGATTCATATGTAATTCAGCTTGGTGATAGTGGGTAATGAATCTAAGTTATTTTAGATGGAACTATCATGTTGAAGACTATGGAGATCAATCTTAAGCTGAAGATGGGATTTATGGGATAGGTTATCTTTTTGTACTATTTTGAGGAATTTTATTTCATTAGAGAGCAACAATAAAGTTCACATTATTTGAGGCTTTAAGTGATAATCCTATCTTGTCTTTTGGTGGAAATGGGTTGATTAGAGACGTTTGAAGTAGGAATAGTACTAATCCTACTAACTGATGAGGTTTAGAGTAGTACTCTAAGTCGCTGGTGTTTCTTAATTTTAAATTTTTATTGTTCCTCTTCTATTTATTCGACTTGTTGGTTCTAAGTACTAGAACCTTACTTTCATCTCCCTTATTCTTCTTCTCCAGTTGGTGAGCTGGGTGTTGCTGACTCTCTAGGTGAGGAGGATCAGTTTTCTTATCGCTAGAGGTAGGTGGTCAATTCATCTTAATAACACCCAACCATTTTCAAATGCATGTTTCGAACTAATATGTATGTATTTTATATCCAAGGCATGGCATGTGACTTTAGATAACAAGGGATAATCGTGATGAAGAAAACTTTAGAACTTGTTATTGTGTTTTACTTGGAAAATGCTTGTTATGACAAATGATGCATGCTTAACAAATTATCATGTTTTACGAACATTTTGCATGAATGGTGATTCACAATGACTTTTGATTTTGTAAAACATGTCTTATGCAAGGAAATGAAGTTTATGCTGGAATTCATGTTTTATGGTGTTTGAGAAGACTTTGAAATCGTGGGACATTGTTTTAAGTTTCCATGCATGATGGATTTTCTTGATGCCAAGGTAGTTGTTTAAGCTTTTGGTGGACTAGTGCCTGTGTTACTTTGACTTGGATTGCCGTACCTTTAGGGCTAGTTGCACCTGCTATCGTGATGTATGAGTTTTCAAAAAGATGGATTTTCAAAAAGGAAATTTCTATCCAAAAGAATATCAGTTTTCAAAAGGATTTCAAAATAGTTTTCGAACTTTAACTTAAAAGAAACAAGATTTATATATATTAGGTATACTCTATCGTCGAGGTAAGCCAATGAAAGGTTAGAGATTTCCTGTAGGATGAAGTGTCATGGACCGGAAGTGACACGTCATCTGAGATGTCGCTAGAAGTTCTTACCTCTCTGGTGGAATGGGACGCCAAAGAGATGGGTGCATCTATTGAAGTCTGGGAAGTTATGATTGTTTCTTGGTAAACCATGTTTGTTGGTGGTGTTGAGTAGCTAGTTTAGCTAAGGATTCACACGCTTGCCCGATGGGTGTTAGACGCGAGAGGGGAGTGATGAGCTCTTTCTCTGGATTACTAGGGGCCCTTATTTAGTCTGCAGTTGTCGACTTATGCACGCTTTGTCTGTTGAGGGTATCTGGACGTTACTTGAGCTACGTTGTCTGTTGAGGGTATCCGGGCATGTAGCTTACCAGTGTCTGTCGAGGGTATCCAGACACTGGTGTTGATGTTACTTATGCGCATGTTGTCTGTTGAGGGTATCCGGACACGTCCGTTGAGGGTATCCGGACACTACTTTGTTGCGTTGTCTGTTGAGGCTATTCAGACACGTGGCTTACCAGTGTCTGTCGAGGGTATCCGGACACTGGTGTTGATCTGACTAGGGTTTACTCTAGTCGTGTTCCTTAGCTATGCTAGAAGAAATACACTACCATTATTTTTATATGTATATGCAGGATTTTCTTTGATGTTTCAATCAACTATATAGTATGCATTGCTTTTTCAAATGCTTTTGAGATGTTATCGGATTAATCGTTGCATGTGATGATATTAGGATAGTTGATCTACCTACTGAGTTTCTCACCCAATTATTCTCGTGGTTTTATAGTTGACATTTGAGGATCGAGTTAGGATCCTTAGTGGTGCTGTGACGTGGTTTTCTTAGCGATGGATTCCTTGTTTTGGGTTTGATGTGGGTCTCCCTCTCTTCAGTCACAGTGGATGACTTATTACATATGTTCTTTTACTTAGAGACTTATGTTTTTGTGGCTCGGTTGTGAGCCTTATGTTACTTTTGTTTTTATATGAATGCGACTTTTACTTTATCTTTTCTCGCTATCTATATATTTTGACAGGAAACAACAAACATAACTATATATCATATCACAAATATATCCATGTTAAGTGAAAGATTGAATGTCATAGTTATACTACAGTTGACTTAGAGGATGGGATAAAATTGAGACAGTGTTCCCTTGTCAGGTCTCTCCTGGTCCCATGTTGTTGGGATTTTAGTTGAGAAAAAAAAATGGGTGGCAATTTTGTGCATACCTTTAGTTTCTTTTGCTTCCGCTGTGTATATTATTGTATGCATTGTGTTTATCAGGTGACAAAAGGTCCAGTTTACAGGAGAGACTCTACCGGATTTGAGTCTCGTTGTAGACTGATGGTAATGTCCCTTGTTTTGGGGTACGGGGCGTTACAGGTACATATTGGCCTTGGTCAAAATCGCGTTTTGGGCCTCGTATCGGCCTCATTCGGTGTCCAATTTTCGCGTGTGAGTAGTCGAAATTCAATAGCTTTTTGAGATCTATCCATCCGTACAGTTAGATTCTTCAAATGATAAAAATATCATTATTTAATCCTAAACTTAATTATTTTAACACTAACCTTAATTATTAATTAGTTTCAAGGTCAAAGCGTTAGACTAGACTTGACTAGACATTGACTGGTCAACTAAATTATTTTGGGTCGTTACAGATAAGAACGAACATCAGCCCTGTGATCTAAATGATCCAAAGGTGATAAATCGCCCTCCCGCTCTCATTTGCTATAAATAGGAGGGGATACCAAGGGTCTTGACTCACTAGCAATTTTAGGGAGATTTTTGCACTAAATTCAAGAGAGCTCTTCCCAAGTTCTTTTTTGTTTTCAAAAACCTCTAGACACTTTCAAGTCTATAGTTAGCTTGTTTTCTAAGGAGAGAAACCCCTCTTTCATTCAGCTTTTAATAAAAATCCACTCAAGAAAAGGTCTTCACAACCAAAAATGGATTAAAGCATAAGGGATCTCTTGCCATCTTTGGAGTTTGGGCTATAGCTAGGTATATTTGCTAACTCAAGCTTGTTATTAATATGTAATGTTTTGATTCACATAATGAATGAATTTGCTTTCAATACATGTATTGATGTTGGTTGATTTGATTATACTTAGGTCCATAAAGTGATGGTATAGTTTCCACTTTTGCATTCATGTAGTTTCCATGAGATTTACTACATATATTATCTAAATATAAGAAAAAGTATGTAGATATCATCAATATATGCATATCATCTTGTTGAAATGCAAGGTAAAATAAATCATATTTATTTTGTGCACTAAAAATGGCTTGTATCATTTCATGGTGTATATAAAACATCATCATCATGTTTTAGGTTATAAGGTAGGGTATTTGTATGAAAATGTCATTTTCCCCACTAAAACCTAATTTTCATAGGAAAAAGCATGTTTAAAAATGAATGTTGGTAAGAACATGAGGTTTAAATACCATGAATGCTCCAAAAAATTGTATGGATATTTGATGTTCTTCACTTTTGCACACAAATGCACTTTTTGATCAATAAAAAACAAATGGGATATAAAAATGAAAGTGTTTGCATGAAAAGCTACTTTTTGATCCATAAAAATAAACGGGATACAAAAGTAAAGTAGTTTGTGTAAAAATACACCTTTTTGATCCACGACAACATATAGGTTTCTACATAAAGTTGTTTTAATATACTTTTGGTTTTTGAATCATGATAATATAAGATTTGTTGTAAAAAGTTGCTTTATTTACTAATATGCCATCTTACTTTATTGCCACAAAGTGATGTTTGTGCTTAGTGGATAAAAGCTAGGATTGTGTTAAAAAGTAATAAAAATCTTAGTTTTAAAATGACACTTTTGCCCGTGAACTCATAAAATACTCCATAAGCCTTAAAATAAGCTTTAGTAGGCCCACACCCCACTTTTCTCATTCCTTGAATTTAAGGTCTATAATAGGCATTATAGATCGTACATTTTAAGTTTGGGCCTTAGGCCCAATGTCAATCTTGGGCTTTAAAAAGCCCACTTCTAATGAAGTTGGATATACATCCACTTCACACAGAAAGGGTCTTACAACCCACTTCTTCCCTTACGGGCTTAATAAGCCCATTCTTTCCCAAATCCTAAAAACCTAATAGCTAAAAAAGATAATCTTCCCTAGAATAAGATAAATCTAGATTACGTTCATTTGGCTTTAGATTAGGGGTGCATTAGCACTAAGCTACTTGTTAATTTTGGGATTGTCTAGGAATTCTCCTAAACTTGTTAAGAGAGACCACCATCGACGGGTATATAAGCTTGACATTCGTGTCTACGCCGAGTCCATGGTCTTGCTGACTTAACCAAGTTGGTTAGTTCTTAAACGGAACCCGTTTTGCATTTATCTTAAAAGATTTCCAAAAGAGAAGAAAAATAAATGATTTCTAGATAACGAAAATCATTTGCATGCATTTTAATACTAGAATTTTATAGAGAGAATTAGGAATTCTAAATAAATTTAGAATTATGTCATGTTCATTTCATATGTGATGTAGTACACAAATGTCATACTTTTTCAAAGCCTTTCGGGTATACCTGAATGTGTCCACACGTATCCCTTTTGCACATGTTGAAACCACACGTGAAAAACACACTTTTGAAAACTCTCCGTACATTCGCTTATACGCGCACGGGTCGTTTTCTTTTGCACGTGATAAGAGAAACACGTGTATAATATTTTCAAAATCACTTTAGGCACGTGTGTAATAACACATACTCGTGTCATAAAATTTGCATTTTTCAAAATTGAGAACTACCACATTTATACATGTGTACTTGGGAAATACACGTGTCTCGCGTTGCACACTTGAAAAGGAAAACCAAGTGTTGCATTTCGATAGTGAACGTGTGCGGACATACACACGTGTCACAATATTTTGCATAAGTCTGGTCGACTATGTAAATTGCTTGCAAACACGTATAGAAGAGTAAATACGTATATCTTTGTCTTGTACGAATAACAATATTCGTACAACGTACTGCTCAGTGTACGTGCGAAATACTTCGCACGTGTCACTTTTTCGATATGTGCCTAATAATAGGCATTTGTGTCAATTTTTGCCCCAGAAAACTTTATAAGCATGAAACATAGGCTTAGGGGGCTCAAACCTACATTTCATATACACACTCTTTTGTAGAATAATGATAGACTAATCAAACAATTCCCTAAAATATCCTTAGTTATGAAGTTAGGGCCAATCTTATGATCGGGCGGTTCTTGGGTGCCTAACACCTTCCCGACCCATACCTAGATTCCTTACCTCGAATCTCTGACCGCAGACCAGTACATGGATAATCACCATGATTTCTTGAAAACTTAGAAATTAGGGTGATTTTCGAAATTTGTGTATTGATTCCCAATAATCAGGTGGCGACTCCTACATCTTCATATATATACCCCATGTGGTAGAATTTTTGTCTGACTTCCTTTTTGCCCTCTCTGAGCGGCATGGAGTGGGACCTGGTGAAAATTCACGCTTCCACACTACTGAGCACTACTCACCCTACGTTTTTTCCCCTTACATTTCTCGGAGAAAATCGGGAGGCTTAGGCATCAAGGATTGGATTAGAGTTCGTGGAATAAGACAAGTAGGTTACGTATATATGTATTTCCTTTAGCAAATAATAAGTGATGTTTCATCACATGGGCATTGGGTTAGGTATTCTTATTTATCTTTCTGGAAACAATGGTTCAGTTTCTTTCTTTTCAGATATTGTTGTTATAAATTATTCTCCTAGTATTGAATAAATTATTTTGAGATAGTTACTTTTCAGTTCGTTTACTTTATCTATTGTCAAATATGTTTGAGTTTTCTTTTTATACCTTTAAGCTTTAATCTCTCTCTTCTAACTACCTAAATGTTCAACCAACTTTCTGTCAAATTACACAAGTTGACGTTTGTGTGCATTTTTTTAACTGAATGACCTAGAATTAGGCTCTTGCCAAAAGACAAACGTTTGAGGTCTCTGAGTGTAGTTTACAGAGAATCAAACGGTTCCAAAATCCGATTTAAAATGAGTCAGATACACCATTTTCTTTGAACTGTGCAAAATTGTTCCTGTTTCCGAAACCCTTTGAACCTTGTGTTTCAAAAGTGCATTTGCACACATGAACCCTGCATTTTAAACTTGTTTCTACTTGCCTACCAAAACCAAAAACACTTACAAAGATCTTTCTACAACCTTCATTGTCTTGATTGGTTTCAAGATGATGTTCTGAGTCTTTTATTATCGAAGATTCACAAGTTGTTTTCTTTTCCGCACTTGTTCTCATAAGTGACACCACGAGTCTTGGGTCTGGTGAGCCGGGTCAGCCGGGTCATGGTCACTGGTCTGGGGTTCGGGGTGTGGAGCCCAAAATCCAGCACCTCTTGCCCATATTCTCCACCTCTGAAGAAGAGAAGAAAATGTGTGGGAAGCGCGAAATAGGATTCACCCACGTAAGGGGATGAATATTAGATGTATGGAGTTGCCACATGATTTATGGGAATCAGGACTCAAGATTTTGGAGAATCAACCTAAATCTAGATTTCTGAGAAAAACCATGGCGATTGTGAGACCCCGTAAATTAACTCTAGGACTGGACCCAACGAATCAATGACTTTTCATTTTGGGGGTTGTACACGTGGCGTGGTAAGCAAAGAGCACCCACATTTGAGGAGTACTATTGTAATTTTCATGGGGTTATTACTTATGCACAAAATTAATTAATGAGGAGGTGTACATTGAAGATTTACAAATTTTAGAGTTGAACTCTACACCTTGAAGGTAATACCTTTTTGTCACAAAAGAATATATATAAAAAAAAGATATTTTAGATCTAAGTAATGGGTCACGGGTTGGCCTGACCTGAGGCCCAACCCGCGACCTAGGTTCAGCCCGTGGGTTTTAACCCACAATCCTCTTCTCCAATCAGCTATGTGCTGATCCAAAAAAAAAAAGAAAAGGGAAGAAACAGAGAAAGAAAAGAGAGATGGGAGGAGACATTAGCAGTAGCAGCAGAACGGCAGCAGCAGTGAAGAAGAAAAATAAGAAGAACGAAGGAGGAGAAGAAGGAGATCGTGGGGAGAAAGAGAGGTGAGGAAATCAGCCCCTCCCTCGTTTTCGTTTTGTTTTTGAAGAAAGGGGTGAAGAAGAGAAAAACTTAGGGTTTTTTTTGCTTAATGATACTGATTTGGGATTGAAACCCTTAACTGATGGTCTAAATCAAGGTGAAAGAAGAGGGCTTTGGTTTGTATTGATGGTGGAGGTAAGATCTAACTATAAAATCAATTTTTGGGTTGTTTAGATGATGAAATTTTGGGCTTTTTGAGTTTAGGAACTTAATCTAAGTTTGGGAGGAGCGTTAGAAGTTACTTCAAGTTACTAATCATCCAAGGTAAGTTTTCCTACCAAGTTTGAGCTGAAAATAAGTTATTTGAGGTTGCATGGTTAGGGTTTTCTTTAAAAAAAAAATAGTTGATGATTGTTTTGGTTGGTGTATTGCAAGTTTTATGTCGAGTACGGGCGTTTTAGTCGAGTTTGAATTGCTTTTCTCGAACTTGGATTCTCGGATTTTACTGCACAGGCTACACTAAAACCTACATAACTATCTCATTTTTATGTGCTTCCAAATTCTACTGATTCATACATCTTAAAGTATTTACAGTAAAAATTTCATAATTTTTGGACAAGTAGATAGCTTATTACAGATTTTCAAAATACAGCTAGTGTTTTCCAAAAACTAGTTGTTTCTACAAAATGTAACGTTAATCTGCACTTTCCTCGTTTCTCGATTTGTTTTCTGATTTTAATTCCTTCATGAAAAGGGTAGATCTCGGTGTTATCTTTCTAATGTTTTTGGTTTGAGTATTTTTTGACTTTTTTACGATCTATATCGTTTATTTTCCTAAACTGTTACATTTTTCCTGATTCTTAACATGGGGCTACTTTAGGCATTTCAAGCCTACTAAATGTTTTCAATGTTTTAGGTTGTGAAGATGAACTACTAGTGTTAGTTGGTTTTCTTATATTTAGGAGTGTAATTTTGGGTTTTAAACCTTCTTAGTTGTCTTGGCTCCATAACTTAATTAGAACCTCACGTTACTTGTTTTCCTTTTTCAGTTTACAGATTGAGTTTGTACCTTTCATTGAATGCCTCTAGAATGAGAATCGATAATGCGTAGGACCTTTCGTTGAGCAGATTGGTAGCATTTAAGGTAGGTGGTCCACCCATCTTAGCATAATCATTGTTTTACCAATGCAAGTTTCAAAAGAAATGATATAACTATGTTGTAGGTACATCATGGCATATAGAATCTGTATGTTATTAACAATGAAAACTGGTATTACAATTTGATCATGTTAATGATAAATTTCACTAATTATGTTAATGATGAATTTAACTTACTCTGTGATTGTTTAACTCTGGTTTAGGATGATTGCATCATGTTCTTATCATGTTTTATGGGTTATGAGGTTTACCGACGAGTCTTTGAATTTCATGAAAGAATAGAATCTATACATAGCTTTGATTAATAACATATAGTTTAATAGTACGAAATGAACTCTTTTCTTGTTTGGATGTGAAAGTCGAGGTTTCCTCGGGATTTGATCACTTGAATTAGAAAGTTTTATGCGAAGTTTAAGGTCATTGGAATACTCGAGTGTGAGAATGATTTTTAAAGGAAAAGGATTTAAAATGATCGTGAAGAAATTAGGGTTGGTGGTGAGGGTCTTCATCACTGGGTCCTAGACATTGACGATGACACTACGTGTGTGTGTGGTCGGATTGATCCTCGATTTCTTCCCCTTCTCTGGTTATGTCCCAGGCTGGTTTAATCCCAGGATATCTTTTTGGTTACACCCAGGTATTTCTAACTTCGGTCAGGCTGGCTTCATCCAGGTTATTCTTCTGACATCGGTCAGGCTGGCTCCGTCCAGGCTATGTTTCTGACTTCGGTCAGGCTGGCTTCGTCCAGGTTATTCTTCTGATTTCGGTGAGGCTGGCTTCGTCCAGGCTATGTTTCTGACTTCGGTCAGGCTGGCTTCGTCTAGGCTATTCTTTTGACTTCGGTTAGGCTAGCTTCGTCCAGGTTATTCTTCTGACTTCAGTCAGGCTGGCTCCATCCAGGCTATGTTTCTGACTTCGGTCAGGCTAGCTTCGTCCAGGTTATTCTTCTGGCTTCGGTCAGGCTAGCTCCGTCCAGGCTATGTTTCTGACTTTGGTCAGGCTGGCTTCATCTAGGTTATTCTTCTGACCTCGGTCAGGTTGGCTCCGTCCGGGCTATGTTTCTGACTTCGGTCAGGCTGGATTCGTCCAGGTTATTCTTTTGAATTCTGTCAAGCTGGCTTCGTCCAGGGTATGTTTCTGACTTCGGTCAGGCTGGCTTCGTCCAGGTTATTCTTCTGACTTCAGTCAGGCTGGCTCCATCCAGGCTATGTTTCTGACTTCGGTCAGGCTGGCTTCGTCCAAGCTATTCTTCTAACTTCGGTCAGGCTGGCTTCATCCAGGTTATTCTTCTGACTTCGGTCAGGTTGGCTCCATCCAAGTTATGTTTTGAACTTCGGTTAGGTTGGCTCCATCCTGGTTATTCTTTTGACTTCAGTCAGGCTAGCTTTGTCTAGGTTATGTTTAAGAAGTTTTTCGAAAAAAAAAATATTAATAATAAGAGGGATTTCATCAAGTACTGGTGGCTAGCAATGACAGGGATTTTTAGAAAAGATTTCGTAAGACAAGTAATTACAGATTGTAAAGGTAAAAGAATTGGGACTGCACACAAGTAAAACCCGCTTTGTTATTATACATGTGTGTTCCTTATCGATGTTTACGTTTATCGTCTTAAACTCAACTATATGCATTTGTTTAATATATAATTGTTTTTCGATAATGATTTTTGGTTATTCGTGGTAGAATAGGAATGTTAGGATGGTTGACTTACCTACTGAGTTTCTCACCCAATTTATTCATGTGGTTTTACAGTTGGCATTTCAGGATCAGGGTAGGATCCTAAGTGGTTTTGTGACGAGTTGTTTGAGACGAGGGAGCCCATTTTGTTATCTTTGCGTAGGTTCCTATCAGTCATATCATTGAGCTGGATGTCTATTTCATTGGGTTATTTTTAAAGACCATGTTGTGTAATTTTAAACTTTACTAGTTTCTTTTGCTTTATAAATATATCTTATGATAGAGCACCAAACTTAAATGTATATATGTTATCACCAGTATACTTAATATCAATAGAATGTGGAACATAATGGTTTGTGTACAGGGTAGCTTTAGAATGGATGAACTTGTGTTAACAAGTGCCTCCTGGTCCGATGTTGTTGGGATTTCGGAAAAAAAAAATGGGTGGCATTCTTGTGTATACACTTAGTTTTAGTGCTTCCGCTGTGTATATTATTGTATGCACTGTGTTTATCAGGTGTGCTTAGGTCCAGTTTACAGAGGAGACTCTGCCGGATTTGAGTTTCTTTATAAACTGATGGTAACGTCCCGTGTTTTGGGGTACGGGGCGTTACAGCGATGATCCAATGTAGATGGTATACGGTCAGAGATTAAGGATAAGAGAATCTTGGTACGGGTCAGGAAGGCGTTAGGCACCCGACAACCGCCCGATCGTAAGATCGACCTCTACTTCATAACTAAGGGTGTTTTAGGGAATTATTGATCTAACTATGATTATTATAAGAAAGAGAATGTACAAGAAAAGTAAATTCATAGCCCCCTATATCTACATTTCATGAAGACGATGCACGCATCTAGTCTAGAAATACGTGCAGGGAAAGAACATTACATGTGGACGCGATTCCACGTGTAAACAAAGAACATATGGATTTTATTCCATGTGCGGCAAGCATGTTTGTTCATTGGCTCTGTCCCATAAGCAAACAAAGTTAAACAAGTGGGTTCGATGCCATAATGCAAGCAATGGTTATACATGGATGTTATTCCATGTACAAACAACTGGGCATGAATGGGCTTTGTCCCATGTGTGGCCTGAGAGTTACGAGTGGACGCGATTCCACAAGTAACGAGAATATGTGTGGGCTTGATCCCACCCACAAGTGGTCATGGTGCTCGTGGATGCTGTTCCACGAGTGTGCCGAGGAAGACACATAGACGCGATGCAAAGTGTTGGCAACCATAAGAAATCTGTTCATATATGGACGCTATTCCATATACAAATAGTCGGGCATGAATGGGCTCTCTCCCATGTGTGGCCTGAGAATTACAAGTGAACGCAATTCCACAAGTAACGAGAAATGTACGTGGGCTCGATCCCACGGGCAAGCGGTCATGGGTGCACATGGATGCTATTCCATGTGCGTGCCGAGGAAGACACTTAGACACGATGCAATGTGTTGACAACCATGATGTCGAAATGTGCGATCACTTAGACTTTGAGATGTGACACGTGTATAATACTATACACATAGCACGAAAGAAAATCTTGTTGATTTTGAAAATGATTGACATGTGCATTGGTACACATGCCCCAGTGGGTCTTTTGATGATGATGATGACACGTATTTTCTGTTGCGCACGTGGCATAATGATTTTGAAAACGGTGGATTAGTTATGCCTAAAGATTCAAGCAAGAATACTTTAGAGATCCTAAAAGCTTTTGGATTAATATGACCTAGAGCTAATGCAAATGATTTGATTAGCTAAAAGATCTTTTATTTTTCTTTGATTTGGTTTGAAAATCGTTTGATTACGCAATGTGGGGTCCATTTAAGAATTAACCCAACTTATTTAAGTGAGCAAGACCATCGACTCAGCTTAGACACGAATGTCGGGCTTAAATGCCCGTCTTTCAGGAAAATTCCTATACTAATCACAAAATTAACAAGCAACTTACTTGCTAATGCATCCCTAATCTAAAGTCAAGCAAACCTAACCTAGATTTACTTTATTCTAGGAGAGATTAATGTTGTTTTGACTATTAGGTGTTTAGGGTTTGAGAAGGAATGGTCTTGTCAAGCTCAAAGGGAGAAGAAGTGGGTTGTAGAACCCTTTTTGCTTGAATTGGGCCCTTGAAGCCCAAAGATTTGGTGAAGTGGGTAAGGATCCCAACCTCATTGGAAGTTGGCTTGTGAAGCCCAAAATTGATAATGGGTTGTAAAACCCAAGATTCGAACTTAAGGCACATGATGTGAATCATGGGTTCTTAGTTCAAAAGGGAGGAAAGTGGGCCCAAAAACCCACTAAGTGGGTTGTAGGCCAACAAGAGTTTATTTGGAAGCTTTTTAGATGATTCATTCTTTTTAAGGGCAAAAGTGTTATTTTGGGCTTATGGTTTAAATTACTTTCAAACAAAACCTAACTTTTGCCCACTAGGATCCAACATCACTTTTGATGATAACATGAAAATTATATGACATTTTGGATCAAAAAGTGAGTAGAATAACTTTTTATCAAACCCACAATTTCCATGGATCAAAAAGTGTAATTTTATGCCAAAATGAAGAACATCAGCCATGCATTCATTTATTTTTCATGGAGCATTATTTTGCATTTTTTATTCAAGTGATTTTAAACATGATGACTACATGTTAACTACATCACACAATGGTATTTTTCTTATCTAACATGAATAATCATAAGAAAAACATGATTTTGACATTTTTCTAGCATGATTTCTAAGAGTCATTGATTTTATCAAGATGATATTTACATGGTGACGATATTTACATGAATATGATATTTACATAATTCTAGCTATATGAAAATATCAACATGTAGTAAACTTTATTTTAAGTATGCAAACTACATGAACAAGATAACAAACACAATGATCAAAGCATAATAACTAGAAAATAAACACCAAAAAATGCTTGAATAATTCACTTATTGGATGAACAACATACTACATACTTGATTTAGTACAAAATAGGTTGAGATTAGGAAATATTACCTAGCTTTAGCCCAAACTCCAAGAAAAGCTAGAGATCCCAGTTTGATGTTCAACCCATTTGTAATGTTTTTCCTTTTTGGTGTGTTTTAGAAAGAAAATGGAGGAAGAAACACTTTCTTTCAGGCTAGAAATGGGACTTGAAAGTGTCTGTAAGTTTTTGAAAATAAGGTTCTCTTTTTCTCACTCTAGAAATCTCTTAAACTTTTCCCAAATGAAAGGCTCTCTCTCTCTCAAGTTGTTATTGTGTTTCTTTCCTCTTAGAGGAGTCCTCTATTTATAGCAAAAGGAGAGTGGGAGGACTGACCGTCGGATCGCAGATGATCAAGGGTCCTGATTCGTCCTTATCTAAAAGGACAGAGGAGTGAGAAAAAGGCACCCAATGGCTAGAGCACCTCAAGCCGTTGGGTGCATGCGTCTGCATGCAAAACGACAACCGGGATGGAATTCTCAAGTGGAGAGAGAAAATTTTAGAAACGGCTGGGGCATCTATAGCCGTTAGGGGCTGACCGCTGGGAGGAGAGAGAAAAAAAGGTGAAACAGCAGGTAGGGGTGGCCGTTGAGTGTGAAACGGTTGGATGGAGAGAGGAGAGAGAAAATTAGGAGAGAGAAAATTAGGAGAGACAGCTAGGGCACCCGTGGCCGTTAGTGGCAAACGGCTAGGGGGCCTGGCCGTTTGTGGTAAACGGCTAGGTAACCCTAGCCGTCTGTACTGCTTTTAGGAAAAAGGTTGGTCGGTAATAAAAACACCACCTTTGATTGTTGTGATTGGTTAAGTGGGTTCCGTTAACCCACTTAAAAATATATTTTTTTTTGAAAAGAACTTTCTCCTGTTATGCACGTGAAGACAGAATGGGTGGTGGGTGTCATTACCCACCACCTTAAAATATTCAAAGGCCAAAAAGACTCTTTTCTAACTCTTCCTGAGTACGTGGAATAAAAGGGAGTATTTGGGTGTATCAAGATTTGTGTGCAAAGTACACCATTTGTGTACACCACTCACACTCTCGCACATTCCTGCTTGACTATACGCCAATTCGAGTCGAAATTTCGACCACATTTTATACGGGTCCCATATTTAGCACAAACCTCGAGGTGAATAGAAAAAGGACAACATCGTCCGGGGTGCCAAAATTTGGTGTCTACAAGGAGCGTCACAGATTGGTATCAGATCGCAAGTTCCAGATTTACTGGGCTTGTGTGTTTTTAGTCCATATATTTTCAAATTTTATCGAGTCTAGTTAGTTTAGCATTAGGGTGGGTTAAACAACTAAAAGATTTAGAAATAAAATGGAATTGTTTGATGTTCGACAACAATAGGAATTATTTGTGCTTAGATACAATAGGGCTTGTAATTAGAAAATTCTAGTTGTTTGCTTTCTTGTTGTGCTGACATTTGGAGCGGTTTGGACTATTCAATCCACATGCTGGTGGACATGTATGACGTGGAACAAAGTAAAGGAATAACTGAAGGAGCCTCACTGGTGAAAGATGATGTGACGTACATGTAGCGCGACTACAAAGACTTGAGGTTTGCGTTAGTATAATTTGATACATTATGAATCTGTGTGTGGAACCTTTTGGGTTCATGTTTTGTGTTTGACATCCTAAGGGAAGTCAGTTAGCCTTTTAAGATTAGTAAATTAGTTATTCTCCTTAGTGAGAATCAGAGTTATTTTCGTGTAAGGAGATAATCGTGAAGTTTATATACCTCACTCATCTTGCTATGAAGACCAGCGGAATGATACTGAGGAATATTATACCAAGACGACATACCTCATCAACGGAGGAGTCGCAACAACGAAGATGTAGACGATCAGATTTTACTTAGAGGATAAGTGGTGTTAAGTTAAGAATGGGGATGGCGGCGAAGGTGTGATGAAAAGTAGTAAGCTCTTCGTTCGTGTGGCACCTACTACATGGTATGGCATCGTTTGGTTGACCACCCAAGACGGAGCAACTATGTAAGAGGTGAACGGAATGAAGGTGGTCGGCTATTGGGTGATTATTCACACTAAGTCATGTATTCCCCAACTACTTAACTTTCATTACATCACTGCACAACATGAACTTTCGAACGAAAAAGAAGCAGAAGAGCGTAGCATTTCTCGAAGGTCGATTTACATTCGGGATATTACCAACTAAGGATTCGAGAGAAGGATGTCGAGAAGACCGCGTTTAGTACTCGTTATAAACACTTCAAATTTCTAGTTATGCCGTTCGGATTGACCAATGCACCTACGATGTTTATGGACCTAATGAATAGTGTGTTTAGGTCGTACTTAGATAAATTTGTAGTAGTATTCGTAGAGATATTCTTATCTACTCGAAGACGCGAGAGGAGCACCTGAGGATAGCGTTGCAGACACTCCTTGAGCACCAGTTATATGCCAAGAAGAGCGAATGCAACTTCTGGATGACGGAAGTTCTATTCTTAGGACATGTCATATCAGAACGAGGAATAGCGGTGGATCTAGACAAAATCGCGGCAGTAGTTGGATGGGAGCGACCGAAGAACGTTTTTAAAATTCGTAGTTTTTTAAGATTAGCGGGCTATTATCGACGATTCGTAGAAATTTTTTTTAGTATCGCGACACCAATGACGAGGCTGACAAAGAAAGGAGTCAAATTCGATTGGAGCGAGGAATATGAGAAGTATATCGAGGAACTGAAGGAACGACTTATGACTGCACCAATAATCATAATGCCAAAACCAGGAGTAGATTATACCGTCTACTGTGATGCATCCCGTAACGGATTAGGAGGCATGCTGATGCAAGGAGGAAAGGTGGTAGCGTACGCATCACAACAACTAAAGACTCACGAAAAGAATTACGCGACTCATGGTTTGGAGCTAGTGGCAGTTATCTTTGTGCAAAAACTATGGAGACACTACCTTTTTGAAGAGAAGTTCAAGGTCTTCACCGATCATAAGAGCCTGAAGTATATATTCACGCAAAAGGACCTGAACCTACAACAAAGGAGATGGCTGGAGTTCTTGAAGGACTACGACTTCACGATGAATTTCCACCCTGGAAAAGTGAATATTGTTGCAGACGCGCTTAGTAGAAAGAATCACGAAATGTTAGCTTTTATTGAGATGCTAGAAATGGTAGCGAAGTATGATCTTCAAGTTAGGGAAGGCGTGGACAACAGGTACTTGGCGTACATTGTCGCAGAACCTATCATTCTCCAGAACGTAGTGGAAGCTCAACTACAAGACAAAACGCTTCACGCAATGCAAGTGCAAATCCAAGCGAACGAGGCACCTCCAGAGTGGACTCTAGGAGCAGACGGTAAAATTTTATTCCAGGGTAGGTTATGCGTACCGAAGAAGAAGGAGCTGAAAAAGGAAATCCTAACAATAACACATGATTCTACGTTCTCGATACATCCAGGGAGCACGAAAATGTACCAGGACCTAAAAAGGCAATTTGGGTGGAAAGGAATGAAGAGGGATGTGGCACAATGTGTTGCAAAGTGTCTCATCTGTCCACAAGTTAAGATAGAACACCAGAAACTGGCGGGACCGTTGAAGCCACTAAAAACTATAGAGTAGAAGTGGGACTTCATCAATATGGACTTTGTCAGGGGTTTACCTAAAACCTGACAACACCATAATAGTATTTGGATGATCATTGATAGACTCACCAAGTCGGCACATTTCCTTGCATATAAGCAAACTAATATGATCGCTATATTAAGTATGCTCTATATCACTCAAGGAAAATATTGTACACCATGGTGTACCATTGTCGATTGTTTCGGATCGAGATCCGCTTTTTACGTCGAAATTTTGGGAAGGATTCGAAAATGCCATAGGAATGAAGATTCAACTTAGCACGGCGTATCAGCCTCAGCCTTAGATAAATACTATATTATCCTTTTAGTTAGTTAATTATCTTCTTGGAAAACAAGTATTGAATTACAACCATTAGATCATGTTTATCTAAAATTTAGTTAATCCTAACCATCCAAAAAGATTTCCCAAATTCTAAATATTTCTAGTTTTGAATTATCTACTAAAACTTAAATTCTATCCCTATTTTGTCTCTAAATCATAGTATAATTACAACCGTTGGATTCAATTGATATTTGGTCCTGACCATTCAAATTAGAAAAGTTTTAACAACCAAAAATCAGCCCCATTTTATAGAAATCGATTTCTACAAGCTAGCCTAATTATCCTATTTTTCTTTATTTTTGGATAATTACAAGGAAAGAGTTTATTTCTTTTTAAAGTGTGATGGATAAGGCTAGGGGGACTGGTCAAGCCCTATAAATACCCCTTACCCTAGTTCGAACTCCCCACCCTAATTGGTAGGCTGCCACAATTGCCCTGACGAACAAGTGGTAACATATATATAAAAATATATATAAAAGGAAAGGTACTGGTATACAGTTTTTCTAAAAACTCACATTCTAGTATTTTGAAACTTAGCTATGTTTTTGAAAAATTGATGATTTTGTTTTTGAAAAGTGTTTTGGCCAAAAGCTATGACTAACACTGGCAACCCTAGCCATTCAACCAAAATGGCCAGGGCACACAAGTCATTCCGTACAGACGGCCAGGGTAACCCTAGCTGTTTGACCCAAATGTCTAAGGCAACCCTAGTCGTTTGCCTCATTTACTCTCCCTAGTCAGCTTTTTTTGGTGCGCGTCAGACATGTGTCAGCGAGCATGCACCCAACTGCCGGGCCCCTTAGCCGTCCAAGGTTTTTTTTTTCTCCTCCCTTTTTTGGATAAGGACGAATCTTGACCCTTTGATCAAACGATCCGACGACTAGAATTTCTTCCTGCAACTATAAATAGAAAGGGATGCCTTGGGTCTCAACATACTAGAAAAATTTGGAGAGATTTTTGCACAAACTTCAAGAGATTTCTAGTTCCTCTTTGTTTTCAAAATCATTCCCGGAGCTTTTCAAGTCTAATTTCTAGTGAGAGAAAGAAACTTTTCATCCCATTTTTACCTTGGAGGCTTACCAAAAATGGCTTAAACAACAAAAATGGTGTGGAATTTCAAGTTGGGATCTCTTGCTACATTGGGAACTTGGGCAAAAGCTAGGTAAAATCTCTTGTCCTCAAGCTCTTTTTGCATTACATCAAGCATGTAACACTTTGAATTCTTATTCTAAATGGATTTCGCTTTCAATACATGTTTTGATGTGTCATCTACATATAGTTAAAACATGTGTCATCTGCAATGTGTACACATACACTCAAACATGTGCTATGGTGTTGTACGCACCATACACTGAGGGGTCACAACCAACATAGGATGTGCCCGAAGACGACGAAAAGCAGGTGATGTGGACATACTTTGTATCCACGCACCAACAAAGATGGCGAAAAGCCAGTGACATGGACATACTTTGTCTCCACGCACCAACAAAGATGACGAAAATAGATTCATGGACGCTCTTGGGCGTGAATCTGTAAGAGGATGATAAGCAGATTCATTGACGCTACGGGGCGTGAATCTAAAAGAAGACGATGAGCAGATTCATTGATGCTACGGGGCGTGAATCTGAAAGAGGACGAAAGCAGATTCATTGACGCTACGGGGTGTGAATCTAAAAGACGACGATAAGCAGATTCATTGACGCTACGGGGCGTGAATCTGAAAGCGAACGAAAGCAGATTCACTGACGCTACGGGGCGTGAATCTGAAAGAAGACGATGAGAAGATTCATTGACGCTACAGGGCATGAATCTGAAAGAAGACGAAAGTAGATTCATTGACGCTACGGGGCATGAATCTGAAAGACGATGAGCAGATTCATTGACGCTACGGGGCATGAATCTGAAAGACAACAATGAGCAGATTCATAGACGCTACGGGGCGTGAATATGAAAGATGACGATGAATAGATTCATAGACGCTATAGGGCGTGAATCTGAAAGGAGACGATGAGCAGATTCATTGATGCTACGGGGTGTGAATCTGAAAGACGACGAAAGTAGATTCATTGACGCTACGGGGCGTGAATCTGAAGGGTGACGATAAGCAGATCCATTAACGCTACGGGGCGTGGATCTGAAAGACGACGAAAGCAGATTCATTGACGCTACGGGGCGTGAATCTGAAGGGTGATGATAAGCAGATTCATTGACGCTACGGGGCATGAATCTGAAAGATGACGATGAGCAGATCCATTGACGCTACGGGGCGTGGATCTATAAAGAGACGATGAGCAGATTTATTGAACTACGGGGCGTGAATCTGAAAGACGACGAAAGCAGATTCATTGATGCTACGGGGCATAAATCTGAAGGGTGACGATAAGCAGATTCATTGACTCTACGGGGCGTGAATCTGAAAGATGACAATGAGCAGATCCATTGATGCTACGGGGCGTGGATCTAAAAGATGACGATAAGCAGATTCATTGACGCTACGGGGCGTGAATCTAAAAGAAGACGATAAGCAGATTTATTGACGCTACGGGACGTGAATTTGAAAGATGACGAAAACAGATTCATGGATGCTAAGGGGCGTGAATCTGAAAGAAAACGATAAGCAGATTCATTGATGCTACGGGGCGTGAATCTGAAAGAAGACGACGAACAAATTCATTGACGCTACGGGACGTGAATCTGAAAGAAGACGAATGTTGGGACTCTCAAAGATGACGAATGTAGAGTGTCCCGAAGGCGACGGTAGGCAGGTTCAGCCCTTAGGCATGAACCTCAAAGACGACGATAGTAGAGAATCTCCAAGACGACGAAAGCGGAGAATCTCGAAGGTGGATGGTAAGCAGATTCATCCCGTAGGCATGAATCTCAACGACGACGAATGCAGAGACTCTCAAAGAGGACGAAAGCAGAGAGTCACAAAGACGATGATAAGCAGATTCAGCCCGTAGGCATGAATCTCAAAGACGATGACGAGCAGATTCAGCCCTTAGGTGTGAATCTGAAAGATGGGTCACGTCCAATATAGGACGTACCCGGGGACGAATTGGGGATCACACCTTGTACGTGTGCCCAAGAAATGCAAGCGTCGATGGGATGCAAATGATGCATGTCCTACGCTCTAATACCGCACGAAGGTATCTAAAGATTCCTAATCTGATTAAGGATGACCCTGATCTATATGTATGAAGACCTCTAAGCTAAATGTGATGCATTTGGAAGCAGACATGTAAAACAAAGGCAAGGATATAATAGGAATTTCACATCGGGTGAAACCCTACACACCCTCAAAACAGCACACAATCCTAGGCTAATGCAACCTAAAGCTACAAGCACGCAGAACCTAACCCTAGGGTGAACTAAGCTAGAGACCTTAATCTCTATTATTGTTTGTTTTTAGGGTTTGGCAAATTATCAGGCCCTTAGGCCCGACATGAGAGGATGTGGGTTCTTGGACCCATAAGGAAGAGGATAGGCGCTAATGGCCCGAGTGATGGTGATGGGCTTTGGGCTCTGGAAAAATGGATCTAGGCCCGTGGGCCTGGCATGGAGGCGGGCCCTAAGGCCCAAGCTCGAGAAATGAGCCGTTAAGCTCATAGAACCCG
>MVGT01001366.1:93754-143003 GCA_002174775.1 Macleaya cordata
TTTTTGCAAAAATGATGAAGTCACATGCACGATGTCAATCATGTTAAACATGGAAAAATAGTGATACTAACTCATGTCGAAAAAGATGTACTATGCTCCGTGTGAAGAATGCCTCATTGTCACATACTTGATCATTTCATGCATGCATCATGCAAAACATTTAATGCGAAGATTTTAACCCATGTTTCACGTAAACATCATGTGGTGTGTATGCGTGTCATAAATTATTTCATGCAAAACTAACATATATCACGTAATACAAGCTAGAAATCACATGAAATGAAATTTACATTTGCCATATTTTTATCGACAAAATTGCATGCAAAATTTCATTGAATCGTCAAAACATTGTTACATCATCAGTTCATCACATGGAATATAATCCCAACAATGGAAGAGAACAAAAGATAAGGCAGGGATCATCACCTAGTCGGCACGAGCCCGTCGACCCGATTGCAAGAAATCTCGCCCTTTTACGTTCCGATGTGTGGTGGAGGCGACAAGTGCGTCTTACTCTATGTCCGAGTGGAGAAAACCAAAACTCTAGGGATGCTTTGCAAGACTGTTTTTACAAATAACTTGTGAGAGAAAAAGGAATGAAGAAAAACAAAAATAAATTAAAACTATTTTTTTTTGCAAAACTGTTTTTGTAATTAATGAAATGGAGGAAAAGAAATGAAAAAGTACAAATAACTAAAAAGAAAAGAAAAAAAACAACCTTTTTTCTATTTTTTTGTTGTTTTTTCTTCCTTTTAAAAAAAATATTTTTTTGTTTCTCTGTTTTTCCTTTTTAAAAAAAAAAGAAAACAAAAACAAAACAAAACAAAAAAAAACTTTTTTCTCTCTCCTCCTCCCTTCTTCTTTTCCAAACGTCTGCTTGCAGACGATTTTTTTTTCTTTTTTTTTTCTTCTTCTTCTTCTCTCTTCTCTTCTTCCTCTTTCTTTCTTCTTTTTCTTCGTTCTTCTTCCTTCTTCTTCCCTTCTTCTTCCTTCTCCCCTACACGTCTGTAACAAACGTTTTCCTTCTTCCTCTTTCCTCTTCTTTTCTTCTCCTCTTATTTCTCGGTTCCTCCTCAGCTCTCAGGCGGTAGAAGCAACTGCTGCTGCTGCTTGCTTTTTTTTTCTGTCGAAACTCTGCTCTCCTTTCTCGCTCTCTCTGTTCTCTCTCTACTGCCTATTCTCTCAATCTCCCGACTCCCCTTCTCTGCCGCTGTCTTTCTCCCTCGATCTCTCTCAGCTCAATCTCTTATTCTTTCTGCTCAGTTCTCTCGATTTCTCTCTCTCAGTCTGTCTCTCTCTCTTTTTCCTCTCTCTCTGCTGCTTTTCCCCTCCATCCGATTCCCCCTCTCCGGTTCCATCTCTCCCCCTCTTATCTCTCTCGATCTATCTCTCCATCCTTTTTTTTTTGAAAAAGTACAAAAACAAGGCAATTAGACCCCTTAGCTTGGATACGATTATGAATACTCGCCCGATTAGCAAAAGTCACGTCGACATGTTGCCACTTTCTTTGGTTGACCTTGTATTGCTTCACCATTTATCCTCTGACTTCGCTCGTTAGATCCGACGGGTACCAACTTATCTAGAGACTTGAGTCTAGCATTGATATCGTTACCATTGGGAAGTCACGATGTTCTCGATGAAGACTGTCTACATTTTTACCCATGTCGTAGCTTGCTCTTTTTAATTGTGTCTGCCGACTAGTGCTCTAACTCTGAGGGTGTTGCACTTCAAAGCTCACAAATGCGGATCAAATTTTCTCAAGTCTTTATTTTTCAGACTACGAATTATATTCTTGAATTTTTTATCTTCTTCATTTTTTGGAGGTCCACCACCATTCCCGTTGACCAAAGACTCGTGTCACTCATAGGGTCCATGAGGTCTTCTAGGTTGTAGCGTGGCTTAGGTCAGCTAGAAAGAAAGGATAAAGGCTCGAAAAATTGATGAGTCTGACTTTCCAAGGTTTCCCCTCTTTTTACTACTGCCCCTTGCTTAACTCAGGGCTTGTGAGCATTTCATTGCTTTGTTTTTTTTTTTTGGATTTTCTATATTTTTTTTGGATTTTTGGTTTTTCAATTTTTTTGAATTTTTAGGATTTTTTTTTGGATCTATTTGGGTTTTCTTTTTTTTTTGGTTTTTTTGATATTTAATTTTTTTGGATTTTTGGATATTGTTGCCCTAAGGTGGAAACACATGTACAAACGAGAAGATAAAATCTCTCCGATTTAGAGAGGGGATTATTTCTTATGTACAAAGGAAAGGCTTAGGCTCAAACTCGTTTTCTAGCGACAATGAAGTTTCAACTAGGTTCTTTTTGTAAATTTGGATATCGACAAAAGAAATGCCTCATTTTTGGACCTCTGTCGGCTTCACTTGCCCTTAGTCTAAGAGTCGAGTGGTCACCTCAAGCGTAGTACTTCTTGAGTTGGTCCGCATTTGTAGGCCTCTGATGCTCGATCCCGTCAAGATCTGTCAATCGGACAGCCATCCCTGGAAGGATGTTCTTAATGATGTAGGGACTTTCCCAATTGGGTTTGAATTTGCCCTTGCGTCAGAATGATCTATGGGCCTGATTTCTTTGAGCACAAGGTCTCCTACGCTCAAGTTTCTTGGTCGGACTTTCTTGTTAAAGCTACGAGCTATCCTTTGTTGGTAAGACTGTGCATGACATGTTGCGTCCATCCTTTTCTCATCAATGTAGTTCAAAGCGTCTACCCTGGACTGGATCCAAATGGCTTCATCCTCGGTTCCTTCCATTATAACTCTAAGAGTTGGAATTTCCGTTTCAATTGGAAGCACGGCCTCCATTCCGTATACAAGGCAGAATGATGTCGCCCCTGTTGGCAATCGAATTGAGGTGCGATATGCCCATAACGCATAGGGCAACTTGTCGCTCCAGTCCTTATAAGTCACAGTCATCTTTTTAAGGATCTTAACTAATGTCTTGTTGGCAGCCTCCACCGCACCATTAGTTGCGGCCTGTGAGGTGACGAGTTGTGGTACTGGATCCTATATTTGTCAAACAAATGGCGTACCTCAGAACCGATGAAGTTTGGACCATTATCTGAGATGATTTCGTGAGGCACTCCATATCTGCAGATGATGTGATTTTGGATGAACTTCGCGGTGGGGGCTGACTTGATACTTTTACACAAAATTGCTTCTAATCATTTCGTAAAATAGTCAATTGCGACGATGATGTGGTCATGTCCACTTGATGAAGATGGGCGTATCTTGCCTATCACATCGATCCCCCATGTTGAAAAGGCCAAGGCGACGTCAGACAGTTTAGGTTTACCGGGGGGACATGGATCAAATCTCCATGTATCTGGCATTCATGACATTTTCTGACGAACGTTTCACAGTCAGTATCCATTGTTCGCCAGTAGTACCCATACCTGCGGATCTTCTTTGCCAACATTCAACCACTCATATGTGGACCACATACTCCTGCATGGACTTCTTCCAGAATTTTCAGTGCTTCATCTTTGTCCACGCATCTTAGCAGTGTATTATCAAAGGATCTCTTGAATATATGACCTCCACATAGAGCGAACCCTGAGGCCCAAGATCTAATAAACCATCGATCTCTCCTGGTTGTGCCTTCTGGATATTCTTGTGTTTCTAAGAACCTTTTAATATCTGCATACCAAGGCTCGTTAAGCTCTTGCTCTTCGAACTCTTGCGCTTGGTAGCAGTATGTGGGTTCATCTCTTTGGACTACCTCAATTGGTCGAACAGTAGCTCCTTCCGGAACAGTTAGCCAAGATGATAACACTGCTAAAGTATTTGCACAGTAGTTTTTGTTTCTAAATACATGATGGAATTCGACTTCATCAAACTCGTCCACCAATTTCAAGAGGTACTCATGATAGGGTACCAACTGTTCGTTCTTTAGTTTCCACTCACCCTGAACTTGCTTAATAATCAGGAGAGAATCTCCGTAAACCATTAATCTTTTGACTGATAGGGCAAGGGCTGCCTTCAAACCAGCGATGCAAGCTTCGTACTCTGCTATGTTGTTTGTACAAGGAAACCCCAATTTGATGGCGATAGGTGTTCTGACTCCTTCAGGAGATACAAGCATTGCCCCTACTCCTCTGCCTATCTTATTGTGGGCTCCATCGAAGTACATTCTCCAAGTTGCCACTTCTTCTGACTCTTCTGGTTCTGTTACCAATATGTACTCATCAGGGAGCTCTGTTACCACTGTTGTTTTATCTGAAAGTGGATGGGCGGCAAGATGGTCAGCTACTACTCTCCCTTTTATGGACTTTTGTGTGACATAAGTTATGTCGAATTCTGATAAAAGCAGCTGCCATCTAGCAGTTCTCCCAGATAACGCTGGCTTCTCAAACAAATATTTGATTGGATCCATCCGTGCGAGCAACTGGATTGAGTGTGACAGCATGTAATGTCTGAGCCTTTTCGCGGCCCACACCAACGCGAAGCAAGTCTTCTCTAAAGATGTGTATTTTACCTCATATCCGAACAAAGTCTTGCTGATGTAGTAAATGGCTCTTTCTATACCGCTATCTTCATGATATTGCCCTAGAGCTGCTCCCACTGCAGTGTCAGTAATAGAGATGTATAGGATCAAAGGTTTTCCCGGGACAGGCGGGACCAGTACAGGAGGGCTCAGCAGATAATCTTTAATTCTGTCGAATGCCTTCTGGCAATCTTCATTCCATTTTTTGGGAACATCTTTTCTTAGCAATTTGAAGATGGGCTCACAAATGGGCGTGAGTTGAGCTATGAATCTGCTGATGTGCTGAATCTTTCCTAAAAACCCTTGGATCTCTTTTTCGTTGCGAGGTGGAGGCATGTCTGCAATGGCCTTCACTTTGGATGGATCAACTTCGATACCTCTGTGGCTGACGATGAATCTTAATAATTTCCCTGATTTAACCCCGAATACACATTTACTAGGGTTGAGCCTTAGCTTGAATTTCCTTAGACGCTTGAAGAGCTTGGTCAAGTCCTTGATGTGATCCTCTCTTCTTTCTGATTTGGCAATCATGTCATCCACTTAAACCTCCAATTCCTTGTGGATCATGTCGTGGAAGAGAGTGGTCATGGCCCTTTGGTAAGTAGCTCCAGCGTTCTTAAGTCCGAACGGCATTACTCTATAGCAATATATTCCCCAAGGAGTAATGAACGATATCTTCGCCATGTCCTCTTCTGCCATCTTGATCTGATTGTATCCAGAGAACCCATCCATAAAAGACAACAAACCGTGGTCAGCGGCATTGTCAACTAGTATGTCAATGTGTGGTAATGGGAAGTCATCTTTCGGACTCGCCTTGTTGAGGTTCCTGTAATCAATGCACATTCGAACTTTTCCATCCTTCTTGGGTACTGGCACAATGTTAGCTAACCAATCTGTATATGTAACTGGGACCAGGAACTTTGCATCCAACTGCTTGGAGATGTCTTCGTTGATCTTCACTGTCCATTCAGGTCTCAATTTTCTGACTTTTGTTTAACTGGTTTAGCTTCAAGATAAGTAGGAAGCCTGTTAACCACCATTTCAGCATCTAGTCCTGGCATGTCCTCATATGACCAAGCAAAGATATCTTTGTATTCCTTTAGCAACTCAATCATAGCCTCCCGTTCATCTAGAGATAAGGTGGTACCAATCTTCATCAACTGAGGTTGGTCTTCAGAGTTCAGGTTTATCAATTCAGAGTCTTCCTCAGTTGACGGCGACCTGTCTTCATGCCGATCCAGCAACTCCTGGATCTCTTCCGGCATTTCGTCCCGGATAGAAACCCAGTCGTCTTCTTCGGGCTCGTATTCATATTCATTGCCAATTTTGAGGTCACATATTGCTTCTTCAAAATTATTTATGCACAAAACATCTTTTTGGTTTTTTGAATTTTCAATTTTTTTGTAGTTTTTGAAAATGTTTTGATTTTTTTGGTTTTTTGAAAATAATGGAAAACTCAAAGCAGAAACAAAACTTGTTGGGGACCACACTTCTTCCTCTTCAAACGAGTATGTCCCTTCTCCCAATTGATTCTGGTTGTTTTTTTTTTGGGTGCCCGATGTTGTGGCACCAGGAGACTTACCTGCAAAATGGTTAGTATCACAAGCAAGGTTATCATTAACAGAACGGACAAAGAGATGAGGTTGGAGGTCCATATCTTCAGAGATCATATAGACCCATTGCGTACCTCTGAGGCTTTCAGGCGATTCTCCTTTTGACCTTTCGGGGTCAGTGTCTGCCTGGTTATTGATTGTTTGAGGAGACGCTTCTGTTACCTATGTGATAAGGCACTCTGATCTGGATGTGATCTCTTTCTTTCGAACCGGCTGAAGGCGCACTCGAAATTGCACTGCTGTTATTCTCTTCTTGCTTGGAGGGAGATATTTGCGGTATTCTTCACCTGTCCTCTTCTTGCTCAGAGGTTTGAAGGCTGCACGATATTCTTTTGCATTTGCCCATTGGGTCTTCGATGCTTCTCCTCAAGCTTAAGGTTGCCGTCTCATCCAACTCTGATTCTTCGGAGATCACGTAGACACCTGGAACAATTTGCTGTTCGGCACAGGATTTTGTGTATAGTTGGCTAATCCCTGTTAGCAGTGTGTCATCCGGTAGTTCTTGAACAAATTTCATGTGGGCCTTGATTACCTCACATGCCCCAAAAATGGAGTTTAGATTTCAGGTGAATTTCAGCTCACACGACCCCTTAGGGACACGTGCATACTCTTACACGCATGTGACCTGGAAGGTACCTCTTTTGAAATACAAACACCCTTTCTGTTAAAAAATGGACACGACATACTCTTGTGTGCGTGTACAACCCAGTGGCTACATTTTTTGAATTTCCATTGTTTGGAAATTGGACAAATGCATCTGGCGCACGTGAACGACCTATGAGGTTCCTTTTTGAAATTGAGAGCGTGTATCAATTGACTCAGTTCTTTGAACTCTCAGACCAACTTTTGAAATTTGATTCGCACAGTGGTTGTGGAATATTTTGCTCCTACTGAGCAGTAAATTTTTGAGGGACCTGAACGAGTAATTCTACAGCAGAAGAATCCTCAGGGTAGTTCTCTCAAAGAATATTCATCTTTTGCTCCTGAATGAGCTAAATAGTTTGAGGGATGAAGGAGGGTAAATCTAGGAAGATGAACCCTTCCCTCTCTTGGTAAAGATGATTATTTCTTTCCTTTCATCATGTCGCTCTGGAACGAACCTTTCTCTGTTGGAAGATGGCCGAGAGGGTCAATCTAAAAAGAAGAACCCTTTATGAGTATCTCATTCTCTTTTCTTCCTCTTTTCATTTTTTACCTTTAGATGAGCTGTCGCTTTGAGGGTGAGGAGGCTAGTCTAGAAAGAAGAGCCCTTGGATCTCCCTCAAAGTTTTTATTTCTCTTGCTCTTAAAAGAGTAGAGCTCTCAGGGGTTCAAAGAGAGTAAATCTATGAAGAAGGACTCTCAGACATCTGCCCCTAGCAAAAGGATTTTTTTTTTGTTTTTTTGCAAACACTGAGAAAACTGGTCAAAATCAAAAAGCCTCTACAGTGAATTATGCCTCGAAAATTGTGCGACATGAATGCAGTCCTTTGGGTTAATCCTAAGGATACATCTACCGCTACTACATGCATGCAGGGCTCAACTAGACTCTGTATTCGGGTAAAGGTTTGGGTCACCTCGGCAATATATACCTCGCAGCCCGAAGACTGGTCGTTAGTACAAGGCGGATGGTGTGGAGTTTCAGTCGTTATTCCCATAAGACCACCCAGTTGGGACGAGACCTACCGCAATCACGGGTTTTGTTTCCTATAGGATCACAAAGAATATGATATGCAAATGCAAATACAAATAAATGGGTGCGTGCAGTGTGTGTGCAAGCCCGAGAAGTGTATGATCATAAAATCCCTAAAATTCATTAATAGCTTTTCAAGTCAGATCCATAAAATCCCCAGTGGAGTCGCCAGTCTGTGGAGCCAGAATCCCGCACGCGATATACATGCATATCATCTTGCTTAAATGCGAGATAAAATGTTAAAATTATGTTTCATATATTAGTTTGCATCATTGCATGGCTTGTACATAATATCATCATCATGTCTTAGATTACAAAATAATGTTGCATTTAAATTAAAATGCCATTTAACCTAATTTTCATAAGAAAGCATGCTTATAATATGTATGTTAGTAAGAACATAAGGTTTAAATGCCATGAATGCTCTATAAAAATGTATGGATATTTGATGTTCTCCACTTTTGCACACAAATACACTTTTTAATCCATAAAAATAAATGGGATATAAAACTAAAAGTGTTTGCATGAAAAGCTACTTTATGATCTATAAAAACAAATGGGATATAAGAATAAAGTAGTTTGTGTAAAAATACACCTTTTTGATCCACGATAATACGTGGGTTTCTATATAAAGTTGTTTAAGCATACTTTCACATTTCAAATCATGACAATATATGATTTATTGCATAAAGTTACTTTATTTACTAAAATGCCATCCTACACCTACTTTATTGTCAAAAAGTGATGTTTATGCTTAGTGGGCAGAAGCTAAGATTTTGTTAAAAAGTAACAAAAATCTTAGGTTAAAAGGACACTTTTGCCCCTAAACTCATAAAATGCTCCATAAGCTTTAAAATAAGCTTTAGTGGACCCACATGTAACACCCAAGATTTTTTCACATAGAATTAAGCATGAGCTTGAGGACCATAGACCCAAAATAGGCCCAAAAAGTGTTAGAAAGGTGTAAACCTAAGGAGAGAAACCAAAGAGTATCGGAGAAACAAGCGTTTTGCCAAAAACATCCACAATGCCTAAGTGGTATACATAGAATGTATACAAGAGGGGAAGTGAGTCTAGAAATGTTTTGCAAAATGAGTTTTGCATAGAGTCTTGCATAAAATGTTTTCAAAATGTTTTTCAAAATAAAACCAAATGTTTTCAAAATCTCTTGAGAGAGAGAGAGTAGAGGTTATCTTTTTGAAATGAACCATAAAAGTCGTGACTGTTGGGCTGCCAATGGTTGTCACCAACGGTTGTCTCCAACAGTCAACGAACCTATATACAAATATGATAAACAATAATTATTTCTAGTAGTTTCAGAATATAGAAATGTAATAAGTCACATAGAAATGAAATGAACCTAAAAATGAATATTTCAGTGCTAGAAATGTTAGTAGACACTCAAAACCCTAGGTTGGAAACTTAAAAATGATAGAATAAAGCATTAAGTTTGAATCATTTCGAAACCCTAAATGTTTCATTAGAAATGAAATGAAAATTAGAAATGAAACTAGAAATGAAAATGAAAAATGAAAAATGAAAATGAAATTAAAGTAGTTGGGTGTAATTAGTAAAGTTAGGATAAGGGGTGACTAAGTGGTGGGACCCACTTGGCAAAAACGTGGACACAAGGGCTGCCCTTGTGGGCCACCTTTGTTGTAGGAATTAAGCTTCCTAAAATTTAAAACTTCTAATTTAGATAAACACCTAAATTTTAGTAATTTTTTAAATATTGGATAATTAATAATTTAAAGATAATTGCTAGCATATTTAGATAATGATAAATACTAAACCTTGATGAAAAAGGAATAAACCCAAACCATTAGATTAAAAGTTACTAAATCCTAGCTATTGATATACTTTCCAAAACATAAAACACTTAGGTTTCCTTAATTATCTAAAAGTGCTAGTATTTAATGTGAACCGTTAGATAGACTAGGGATTTAATAGATGGACTAGGGATTTAATCCTAGCCATCTAAAATAATTAAAACACTTATCCTCTTATATAATCGGCCCATACATATTGGAATTAAATTAGTTTAAAAGATAAATAAAGGATAAATAAGGAGTTTGAGATAGAGATAGATTAGGGTGGAGTAAGGATAGGTTTAGGAAACCAATACGGAGGTGGAAGGGGGCTAGCTGAACCCTATATAAAGGGGGGGGCTTGGTCGTGCTAGAAGAAGAAAAATGCCAAGCCCCACCTAACCGATTTCTCTTTCTCTCAATCTTTATCTTCTTCAAACACCCTGCAAGTTTTTGAAGAAAGCTTAGAGTTCTAGAGTCAAAGGAAGATCGAGTCAAAGCCGCATAGAAATTAAGCAAAAAAGGTAGGGAGAACCACCATCCTTAAAACTTATTTTTCAAAATTCTCCGTTTTCTCATTTAGTTTAGTTCCATGTTTTCAAATTTGTTTTTTATAAAAATATATATTATTTTTCAAAAGTTTTTTCTGCATAAAAAGCATTGGTTTTGGGTTGTGTAAACTTGAGTGAAAAAGGTCTAAATGCTATTACAAGTTAAAGTGGTAAGATAAGAGGTTTTTTTTAAAAGATACACCCTGGGTTGTGAGGTTAGTTTCCTTAATAACTATGAGTAGTGATACTTACAAGTGGTATCAAAATATCTCCCAAGTAAGGAGTGAGTTATGCTCCATAAGTGAGGTATAAGATGTGCTCCATAGAGAGGTTAGATATGTACTCCATAAGAGAGGTTGACACAATGTTATTGTATAAAACGTAATTTCGTCAGTTGTCATTTGTGATTATAGTATTGTGAAAGTGATGTGTTGTTTGGCCTAAGAAGCACTACTTTGATAGGCATTCTCCATTTATATCCGGATTCGTCCAAAGAAGACGGTGGTTGGTTTCCAGAACAACCCTGACGAAGGAAGTGGAACATTAAATAATAATAATGTGAGAATGAACGACTAAAGTTAGCATAAAATAATGCATTACAGGTATTAATATATATACAGTTATATGTTGTCATCTTGTTTATTTCTTTATAGTTGTTGTTTTAAAAAATAAACCTGTTTTCAATGGCTGACATCAAAATTGTTTTCAAAAGTATATTTGAGAGTTCAAACTTAAATGGTAGATAGGTTTTGAAAAAGAAGAGTGAACTTGAGAGGTTTCCAAAAATGGTTTTAAAGAGGCATTATTTGGATGAGGTTTTTGTGGCAAAATGGCTTGTGGATTTTCAGAAAAAAGGTATCAGGACATCAACCTATGTTTTGGTTGTACCTACTGAGCTTTGCTCACTCTACTTTTTAACCCCCTACAGGTACAAGAAGAGTTACTCGAAGTAGAACCCGAACTGCTGAAAGAAAAATTATTTAGAAGTACGTACATCTCCGGGAAACTAAGAAAGAAGATGGTAGTTATTAGATCACTGGGAATTAGGGATTTTTTATTTGTTTCCTTGCTTGATATGATTAGTTTTGAGTTTAATTGACAATGAGTAGTTAAATATTATATACAGTGACGCATACTTATGATTGGTTTGATTTGGTTTAAATAAAGTTAAAAGCATGATAGTTTGATACATATAAATGTTTTTATGTTTTCTGTTATGATGTATGTATTAAATGGATGTTTTGCTTTTAGTAACGTCGATCATTAGACTCTGAAGTTGAACCACAAAAAGAAAGTCCCTTCATAAACTGAACCTAGGAGGTTAACCTTTAGACTACCCTAAGTTGGACCAAAGCTGCTGGAATATCCAGATTTTCTGAACTAGTCTGAGTTGAGCACAATTTCTGTGTAAAAACGTGGAGAATTAGCTTCAGATCAAAACATAGAAGTTTTAGAATCTAGTTGTCTAGTTTCCAGAGAACTCAACCTCATAGGAATCCGAATTTTGGTTTGAGTAAAAAGGCCTAAAATTCGCCACTGATGCAATAACTCTGACAACAGTTTTTCAAGTAGTATAGTCTTTAACCATTGATATTGAAGACCCTAAGTAATTAAACTCAATTAGGGTGATTACTACTGACTAAATCCAGAGAATTAAAGGTTTTACATAGTGTTCAACTAGGCATTAGGTAACTCCTTTCAGACCCAGTAACGCTCCGAGGTCTGGATCGTGGATTCGACTCGAAGAGTGGGTCGGACCATTGGGAGTCCGGGGTCGGGGTGTTACACCACACCCCACTTTTCTCATTCGTTGAATTTAAGGTCCATAATAGGCATTATGGATCTTACATTTCAAGTTTGGGCCTTAGGCACATTGTCAATCTTGGGCATCAAAAAGCCTACTTCTAATGAAATTGGATACACATCCACTTCACACAAAAGGGTTTTGCAACCTACTTCTTCTCTTATGGGCTTAACAAATCCATTCTTTCCCAAACCCTAAAAACCTAATAGCTAAAAAAGATGATCTCTCCTAGAATAAGATAAATCTAGGTTAGGTTTGTTTAGCTTTAGATTAAGGATGCATTAGCACTAAGTTGCTTGTTAATTTCGGGAGTAGTCTATGAATTCTCTCAAACTTGTTAAGTGAGACCACCGTGGACGGGCATATAAGTTCGACATTCGTGTCTACGTCGGGTCGATAGTCTTGCTCACTTAACCAAGATAGGTTAATTCTTAAACAGACCCCTTTGCGATTAATCTTAAATGATTTTCAAAAGAGAAGAAAAACAAATGATTTCTAGATAACAAAAAAATCATTTGCATGCATTCTAGAACTAGAATTTCATAAAGAGAAGTAGGAATTCAAGGTAAATTTAGAATTAAGTCATGCTCATTTCATGAGTGATGTGGTACACACATGTCATATTTTCAAAACCTACGGGTAAACGTGAATTTGTCCTCATGTATTCCTTTTGCACGTGTTGAAACTATACGTGGAAAACACACTTTTGAAAACCCTTAATACATGCGCTTGTACGCGCACGAGTCGTTTTCTTTCGCACGTGATAAGAATAATAGGTGTATAATAATTTCAAAATCACATTGGGCACATGTAATAACATGCTCGTGTCATAAGACTTGCATCTTTCAAAATCGCAAACTACAACATTTGTGCACTTGTACTTTGGAAATACACGTGTCTCACGTAGCACACTTGAAAAAGACAACCAAGTGTTGCATTTTGATAGTGAATGTGTGCGGACATACACACGTCTCACGATGTTTTGTGTAAGTCTAGCCGACTATGCGAATTGCAAACATGTATAGAAGAGTAAATACGTGTATCTTTGTCTTGTATGAATAATAACATTCGTACAACGTGCTGCTCAGTGCATGTGCGAAATACTTCGCACGTGTCGCTTTTTTGATACGTGCCTAATAATAGGCATTAGTATCAATTTTTGCCCCAGAAAACTTTATAAGCATGAAACATAGGCTTAGGGGGCTCAAACTTACATTTACTGTACACACTCTTTTGTAGAATAATGATAGTTAGATCAAACAATTTCCCAAAACATCTTTAGCTATGAAGTAAGGGGCCAATCTCGCGATCGGGCGGTTGTCGGGTGCGTAACACCTTCCTGACCCATACCAGATTCCTTACCTCGAATCTCTGACTGCAGACGAGTACATGGATCATCGCCATGATTTCTTAAAAACTTAGAAATTAGGGTGATTTTCAAAACTTGGGTCCTGATTCCCCATAATCTGGTGATAACTCCTACATCTTCACATATATATTCCATGTGGTAGAATTTTTGTTCGTCTTCTTTTCTCGCCCTCTCCGAGCGGCAGAAAGTGGGACGCATGAAAATTCACGGTTCCACACCATAGACCCAAAATGGGCCCAATAAGTGTTAGAAAGGTGTAAACCCAAGGAGAAAAACCTAAGAGTATTAGAAGATAAACTTTTGCTAAAAACATCCACAATGTATGAGTTATATACATAGACTATATATAAGAGGCGAAATAAGTTCAAAAATGATTTGCAAAATCAGAGTTGCATAAAATGTTTTCAAAATATTTTTCAAAACAAAACCAAATGTTTTTAAAATCTCTTTGAGAGAGAGATTAGGGGTTATCCTTTAGAAATCAACCCTAAAACCTTAAAAATAAACCTTCAGTTTGCGAAATCGGAGAAATGATGTCACACCCCAACCTCGGACTCCCAATGGTCCGACCCACTTATCGAGTCGAATCCATGACCCAGGCCACGGAGCGTAAACTGGGGGTAAAAAGGGATTACCTAATACTTAGTTGAACATTATGTAAAACCTCTAATTCTCTGGGTTTGGTCACTACTAATCACCTTAATTGAGTTTTAGCACTTAGGGTCTTCAATATTAATGGTTAAGGATTTTCTAATTGAAATAGTTGTTGTCAGAGTTATTGCGTCAGTAAAGAAATTTAGGAATTTTCTTTATAACCAAAATTCAGATTCCTAAGGAGTCTAGTTCTCTAGAAACTAGACATCCAGATCTAAAACTTCTATGTTTTGACTAGAAACTAATTCTCTACGGTTTTACACAGAAAATCATGTTCATCTCAGACTGATGTAGGAATCAAGAAATTCTAGCAACTAAGTTCCAACTTATGGCAGCCTAAATATTATCTTCCTAGGTTCTGTATAAGATGAAACTCTCTAGGGTTTCAACATCAGAGTCTACTAACAATAATACTGAAATCATAACAACCAATTACATGCATGCATCATCAAAGAAAACATAAATACATTTATATATGAATTTAACATATTATTTAACTATATTCAAATCATGTCATAAATATTCATAATTGTACCAATTCAAACTAACTATTTATAGATAAATCAAACCATTGTCAACTCAAAATAATTTAGAACAAACAAATCAAAAACCCGTGTTCCTAGTGATCTAAAAACTATCATCTTCTTACTTAGTTTCCCGGAGTTGTACATACTTCTAAGTAGCTGTTATTTCAGCACTTCAGGTTCTACTTCGAGTAACTCTTTTTGTGCTTGTAGGGGGTAAAAACGTAGGGTAAGCAAAACTCAGTAGGTACAACTAAAACATAGGTTGATGTCTTATACCTTTTTCAGAAAATTCACAAGCCCTTTTTGCTACAAAAACCTCATCCAAACAATGCCTCTTTAAAACCATCTTTAAAAACCTCTCAAATTCACTCTTCCTTTTTCAAAACCTATCTACCATCTAAGTTTGAACTCTCAAATACAAACTTCTTTCTTATGGAGAATGGCTAATATTTATTCCTTTTTCATCAAGGTTTAGAATTTATTATTATCCAAATATGCTAGCAATTATCTTTAGGGTTAATTTAACTTACCCCCCCAAAAATAATGTCCATTTGAACTTTACCCCCTCAAAGATGCAATATTTAATTTTCCCCCTTGATTTAACAATTTCAATCATTTAGCCGTCTATAAAAGCATGTGCATTTCGCACGGTCTTTTTCTTGACAAAAATACCCATCACGAAAATATCACGTGAGTTACTTCAATTATTTATTCAAAACACCCAAAGTGCCTGAGATACCTGTTACACACTTATACCTACCTGAAAAGGAATCGGATGGTCCAGATCGTACGATAGAAATTAACTTAATCTTCTTCTTCACCGATGGAACTCAAAGAAGAAAAAGAGTGAAGAAATGGACTCAGTATGTATACTTTTTCACTGAACAAGGAGACACGGTTGAAACCCATTCAAAAATGCAAAATTCTTGTAGACCCAGATGTACCAATTTCTTTGTTATCTTCTTCACTCTTTAAAATTTTCAGAAAAGTGTTAAAATGGGTCGAAATATGAGTACAGATAGAAGAAAAGGGGATAACAGAGAGTTATAGTATAGAGAGAAAGTAAGAGAAAGAGAAACTTCCCAAGTATTCCCTTTCATTTCAGTCCTTGATGGTGCCATAACCAGATAATGATTAACGATGGAGATCACATTAGGGTTTATTCTATGTTCTCTAGAGGTATTAGAATCAGTTCTTGATTTATTTCATTTAAATCTTCTTCCTGATAGTTTCTAAGTCTTTAATTCAAACAATAGTTGAAATTCCCATAGCAGTACTTGAGTTTTATGAAAACTCAACAATTTATCATAGATTATCAAATCTGTGTTTCTAGATATTGAATTAGGTTCTAAAACTTGAGCATGGGGATCAAACTACCACGGTTCTTGAAGTGTTGAAATTGCTTTCACCGAAGATTCTCTCCGAGTCGGCCCCTTTCTATCTCTCATTTATCTCTTTCCCTTTTTCATTCTCTCTAAGGTCACCATTAACGAACCTTAAGGCTTCAACAATTGTTTAGAGTGGTTGAATTAGGGTTTTTGGCATATTGGGGCAATTTAGGTATTTTATGAAAAAAGGCATTTAAATATTTCACATGCACAAGATGTGCTGGGCATTTTGGTCCTAAACATTCTTATGTGAAAGGCACATACACTTTCAAACAGTCAAGTGACGAAAACTGTGAGATTGAGGGGCAAAGATAAATATCACATCTTTGAAGGGGCTAAGTTCAACTGACCATTATTTATGGGGGGCTAAGTTAAATTAACCCTTATCTTTAAATTAGTAATTATCCATTTTTAAGAAAATTACTACAATTTAGGTGTTTATCTAAATTAGGAAGTTTAGAGTTTTAGGAAACTGAATTCCTCTAAATTAGGGGGCGCACAAGGCAGCCCCTTGTACCCACATTTTTGCCAAGTGGGCCCACCGCTTGGTCACCTCTTATCCTAGTTTTACTAATTACACCCAACTACCTCCTCTCATTTCATTTCCACCTTCATTTCATTTTCATTTTTTATTTCTCATTTCATTTCTAATATTTCATTTCATTTCTAATGAAACATTTAGGGTTTCAAAATAACTCTAACCTAATGGTTTATTCCATCATTTCTAACCCTAGGGTTTAGAGTGTCCACTAACATTTCTAGCTCCGAAATGTTCATTTCTAAGTTCATTTAATTTCTTGGTGACTTATGACATTTCTATGTTTTAGAAACTACTAGAAATGATTATTGTTTATGGTTATTCTAAGTTATAAGTTGGTTCCTACATTGAATGTAGGTCAACATAACCCTAGTTTCCATTTAATTTCTCCGATTTTCCAAACTGAAGGTTCATTTCTAAGGTTTTATAGGTCATTTCTACAAGATAACCCTAATCTCACTGTCAAAGAGATTTTGAAAACATTTGGTTTTATTTTGAAAAATATGTTGAAAACATTTGAAAACCTTTTATGCAAGACTCTTATATAAAACTTATTTTGCAAAAACTTTCTACTCATTTCTTATCTTGTATACATTCCATGTATACCACTCATGCATTGTTGATGGTTCTTGGCAAAAAGCTTGTTTTTTCGATACTCTTTGGTTTCTCTCCTTAGGTTTACACCTTTCTAACCCTTGTTGGGCCTATTTTGGGTCCATGGGCCTTAAGCCAATGCTTAAGTCTATGTGGAAAAATCTCGGGTGTTACAAATGATGAAAATAATGGTTATGTGGACCTACATTCAATGTAGGAACCAACTTATAACATAGAATAATCATAAACACTAATCATTTCTAGTAGTTTCTAAAACATAGAAATGCCACAAGTCACCTAGAAATGAAATGAATCTAGAAATGAATATTTCGGAGCTAGAAATGTTAGTGGACACTCTAAACCTTAAATTGAGGACTTAGAAATGAAAATGAGGGATCATTTTTAAACATTAGGGTTTCATTAGAAATGAAACTAGAAATGAAAATGAGGATAAAAATGAGACTGGAAATGAAATGAGAAGATTTAGTTAAGTGGAACTCGAAAACTATGATATAGGGTGACCAAATGGTGGGACCTACTTGGTAAAACGTGGGCACAAGGGGCTGCCTTGTGCGCCACCAACTTTTAAAGAAATAAGTTTCCTAAAATTCTAGAATTCTTAATTTAGATAAACACCTAAATTTTAGTAATTTTCTAAAAATTGGATAATTACTAATTTAAAGATAATTGCTAGCATATTCTTTTTAGATAATGATAAATACTTAAACCTTGATGAACAAGGAATGAATCTAGACCATTAGACTAAAGTTATCTAAAACTCTTAGGTTTCCTTAAACAATTAAAACTTGTAGTATTTAATGTGAACCATTGGATGGTTTAGGGATTTAATCCTAACCATCTAAAATAATTAAAACATTATCCTCTAATGTAAAAATTGTCCCATAAATAAAGAGATTAAATTAGTTAGTTTAAGAGATAAATAAAAATAAAAGAGATAATTAGGAGTTAGAGATAGACTTGGTTAAGGATAGGGTAGAGTTAGAGATAGATTAGAACTAGTGTAAGGAGGTGGAATGGGGAGGCCGAACCCAGAAAAGAAGAAGAAGAAAACCCAAACCCTAGCCGATTTCTCTCTCTCTCTCTCTCTCTCTCTCTCTCTCTCTCTCTCTCTCTCTTTTCTCATCTTCTTCAAACTAGATTAAAACCCATTCAAGTTCAAGAAAGCTTGGAGTATTTAAAGAAAGAAAAGGAAGAAGCTAGTCAAAGCCTCGTGGAATTTAAGCGAAAAAGGTAGGGAGAACCACTATCCTAAAACTTGTTATTTTCAAAATTCCATGTTTTTTCGATGCATGTTTTCAAAAACTTGTTTTTATAAGACCATATGTTGCTTGTCAAAAGGTTTTCTTCCATAAAATTGCACGGTTTTGTGTGTGTGATCATGAATGTCTAATTTAAAAGCTACTATGAAGTTAAAGTGGAAGATAAGACGTTTAAAAGAAACCTTGGTTAGTGTGATGATGTTTAGTGAAAGTCTTAGTGACGTTGTTTCCGCAAGAGAGGTAAAATTGTGATATAAAATATATCTAATCGTCAATTGTCCTAGTGACGTTGTTTTATCTTAATTGACATTGTATATGCTCTAGTGGCACTCCACAAGAGAGATTTATTCGAATCTGTCTAAAAGTGACGGGGTTGTCGACCGTAATAACCATTGATAGGCTACCATAACTGCCCTAACGAAAAGTAGAAAGATTTAATAATTAATATAATATAGATTGTTGCATTCACTTATATACCATTGCATTTGTTTATCTCTTTATAGTTGAGAATTGTGGCTTTTCAAAACATAAGCCTATTTTTCAAAGGGCTTACACCAAAGTTATTTTTCAAAAGTGTTTTTAAAAGGGTATATTTTAGAGTTATTTTTCTAAACCTATAACCCGGGATGCCCTAAGGAGAGAGAAACTAAAGGATGATCTGCGCAAGGAGCATACAAATTTCAACAAAATCCATGATCTCACAATAACCAGTACTCCTATGGAATCCTCTGAATCAACTAACAATCAAAACTCCAATGTATGCACTAACTACAATTTCATTTCTTCTACTGATATCATTCGTATCATTTTTTACTTCCACATTGATAATTATAACTGGGTTCTAATAGCGTTTAAAGTGACTACATCTTGGTTTTGCTTAAATTTTCTTGAATTAAGTAGAA
The DNA here is from genome assembly GCA_002174775.1 of Macleaya cordata. Lineage (NCBI taxonomy): Eukaryota > Viridiplantae > Streptophyta > Magnoliopsida > Ranunculales > Papaveraceae > Macleaya > Macleaya cordata. The sequence goes on from MVGT01001366.1 coordinate 112,941, forward strand.
TTCATCTCTATATTACATTTGCCATGAATATCTTAACTTGGAATTGTCAAGGTTGTGGAAACCCTTTTACTAGAAATCACCTAAAAACTCTTCTTCGAAAAGAGAACCCTGATATAGTTTTCATCTGTGAAACTAAGGATAAAGGTGATAGAGCTAGTACGTTAGAGTAAATCACTATCTTAACTTTATTTCTGTTCCTTCAATTGGAAAGCGGGAGGTCTAATTCTTACTTGGAAAGATGGGATTGAGATTGAAATCTTGTTTACTTCCAAACATCTTATTCCTGCTATGATAACAACTACAGCTGTTCCTAATGGATGGATTCTTACTTGTATTCATGGATGCACTACTAGTAAGGAAAAAAAAGATTTCTGGTCCTTCATCAAGGAGATGAGTAATCAAATTTTACAACCTTGGGTTCTCTTGGGTGACCTTAACACAATTTTAGATTCCTCTGAAAAATCTGGAGGAAGGAGATATTTAGATGTTGATGCTTTATTTATTAAAGATATTGTGAATGATGTGGGTCTCATAGATATAGGATACTCTGGCCCCCCTTTCACCTGGTCAAACCATAGAGAGGGTCTTGCTCATGTAGAGGTCAGGTTGGATAGAGCTCTAGTTAATAATAATTGGAATGATATTTTCCCAAATGCAAAAGTTTTTCATTTAGAACAAATTGCTTCTGACCATTCTCCCATCATTCTTAAAACTAGTCCTACTCTTTTTGATGGTCCTAGACCTTTTAAATTTTATAACATGTGGCTACCACATCAATCTTGCTCTACTATTGTTAAAAACACTTGGAACACTTTTATTCAGGGTTCCCCTACTTTTCAGGTGGCCAAAAAGCTTCAAATTCTTAAGGAAAATTTGAAAAAATAGAACAGAGAGGTTTTTGGAAATGTTCAAATGAACATAACTAGTGTCACTTTAAAATTATGGCAAAAACAACAAACCCTATTTTAAATGATGATTACTTCAACTTGTTGCCTTCTATTATTACTTTGGAAGACAATGAATCTCTTCTTAGAATCCCAACTGAGGAAATTCATAATATAGTCATCAGTCTTGCCCAATCTAAGTCACCTGGTCCGAATGGTTATACAACTGAATTTTATCAATCTATTTGGAATATTTTGAGTGATGATGTCACAGCAATGATCAAACATTTTTTTACTTCTAAGTTTCTTTTTAAGCAAGTGAATGAAACTTTTATCACTTTAATTCCTAAGATTAATTGTCCATCTTGCTCTGCTGATTTTAGACCTATAAGTTTATGTAATACTGCTTACAAAATCATTGCTAAACTTATGGCTAATAGAATGAAATCTTTTCTTGATAAAATTATTAGCTCTTTTCAATCTGCTTTTGTGCCTAATAGACAAATCTCTGACAATATTCTTATTGCTCATGAGATACACCATACTTTAAAAAAGAAAAAGGTAAGACTGGTTTTATGGGTCTTAAGTTGGATATGTCTAAAGCTTTTGATAGAGTAGAATGGAAATTTCTTTTAAAAGTTTTAAAAAAACTTGGTTTCTCCAGAGATTGGTGCGATTTGATTTATCAATGTATTAGTACTACTACTACTACTGTCTTGATTAATGGTTCACCTGGTTCTAGATTCTCTCCTTCGAGAGGATTAAGACAAAGAGATCCATTATCCCCCTACCTTTTTATTCTTTGTATGGAAGTTTTCTCTCTTTTTCTTCTTGATGCTGAAAAAAAGTCTTTAATTCATGACATTAAAGTTACTAGACATAGTCCATCTATTTCCTATCTTTTGTTTGCTGATGATTGCCTTGTTTTTATTAGAGCTAACCTTAATAAATCTAGAAATTTGTTGGATATCATTAACTCTTTTAGTGCTTCTTCAGGCCAAATGATAAATTTTAAAAAATTAGGTCTTTTTTTCAGCCCAAATATTCATAATAGGCATTGTAAAATCATTTTAAGAATCCTTAAGGTGAAAAGGATCTCTTACAGTGAAAAATATTTAGGAGCTCCTCTCTTTATAGGCAGATCTAAAATCAAGGCTTTTGATGGGGTGATAAAAAATTTTTGAAAACAAACTTGAAGGGTGGAAAGGAAGACTTCTATCTCAAATTGGAAGATCTGTCCTTATAAAATCAGTTCTTGGATCTATGACTGTTTTCCAAATGTCTTGTTTCATGGTTCCTAAAAAGATTACTAACAAGTTGAATTCTATTCAACGTGATTTTTTGTGGGGAAAAAATAAGGATAAAAAGGGTTTATATCTGAAAGCGTGGGCTTCACTTTGCTCTCCTCTCTCTTGGGGTGGCTTAGGTTTCAAAGATTTGTATCATGTTAACATTGCTCAAATATCTAGAGTTGGTTGGAGAATTATCAAATCCCAAAATTCATTAGCAGCTACCATTCTTAAAGCAAAATACTATCCAAACTCAACTCCTTTCAAAACTGTTTCAAAAATTTTTGACTCTTGGGTTTGGAAAGGCATTCATAATAGCATTAAGGATTTTTAAAAATATTATACTTGGGAGGTGGGAGATGGTGAAAAAGTAGAAATTTGGAAAGATAGTTGGCTTCCTAATTCTCTCACTCCTAAGCCTCTTAACAATCAGGTTAATACCATCGCCCATCAAAAGCTATCTGATCTTATTTGCCCTGTTAATAAGATCTGGATTCAAAGTACTTTGAATGAAACATTTGACCAAAAAACCAAGGATGCAATTAATAGTATCAGGATTTCTAGGGATAGCTATGACCAGATTAGATGGAATCTGACCAAAGATGGAGAGTTTACTGTTAAATCTTATTTTAATGTTAAATATGTTGATATTGCTCATACTGCTATGGACAAAGTTTGGGCGAGTATTTGGAAATAAAAACGGCTGCCTAGAATTCAATTGTTTATATGGAAATGTTTAACTGATATTATTCCTACTAATTCAAAACTTCATTCTATTATCTCATCTATGAACAAATTTTGCTTGCCATTCTATTGAAGAAACTTTAAGACATATCTTAATTGATTGTCCTCACTCTCAAGATATTTGGTATTCAACTCCTTGTGCTATGATTCTCAATAATACTAGTCAGCTTTCATGTTTAGAATGGATAAAAACTTGGTTTAGTACTAATAATCTCTGGCCTACTCATTTTCCAGATCAACTTTTTGTTACTGCTACTATTTCTTAGTGTATTTGGAAATCAAGATGTGTTAAAATGTTTGATCATTGCTGTCCAACACCTACCAAAACTAGTTTTGAAGCTGTAGCTATGATAGATCAACAAAACAGAACTTTAAATTCTGTTACTCAGCAAGTTCATAGTTTGATAACACTTAAAATCCCTATATGTTGGAGACATCCTGTTGGAAAAAATAGGCTCTAGATTAAATTGTGCAGCGGAAACAAATAACTATTTTCCCATCACAGGATCACATTAGGATGCATGAATTAAAACCATAACTTAAAGATCAGATACGTACCGTTTAAACGCTTGCATGTAATCCCAGATCTTCCTTCCACATTCTGGATCAGTCGTCGAAAAATCGAAAAGATACAGCAACTGTATTTCAGCTATAACTCTCTAAAGATTGATCCGATTCCCCTATATGATATATGCTTTTTGTAGGAAATCGAAGTTTCTACAACTTTGAATGAAATAGTAAATCTTCAATTCTGCTCCGAAGTGCTTCAAAAGTTGATTTTAAATTCAGACGGGAATATACTATGAATTTTGGGTCTCTAAAACCATAAAGATCATAACTTGAATTCTAAATTAGAAGAGAGTTTTAGATACACAAGTTAGGGTGGGCTATCTTATGAACCCAATCTCTATTTATAGAGAAAGACCCTCTTCCTNCCGTTTAAACGCTTGCATGTAATCCCAGATCTTCCTCCCATATTCTGGATCAGTCGTCGAAAACTCAAAAAGATACATCAACTGTATTTTAGCCATAACTCTCTAATGGTTGATCCGACTCGCCTATATGATATATGCTTTTTGTAGGAAATCGAATTTTTTACAACTTTGCGTAAAATAGCGAATCTTCAATTCTGCTCCGAAGTGCTTTCAAAGTCTATTTTAAATTCTGACAGAAATTTACTACGAATTTTAGGTTTCTAAAACCATAAAGGTCATAATTTGAATTCTAAATTGGAAGAGAGTTTTAGATACACAAGTTAGGGTGGGCTATCTTATGAACCCAATCTCTATTTATAGAGAAAGACCCTCTTCCCATATCTTTAGCTCCATGTTTGGTCCATATGGGCCCTACTTACTTAAGCTTTCGATTTATTATTTTGAGGTCCATATATCTCATATAATTCTCAAATAATAAATCTAATTGCAGTTAGGTCCACTAAATAACTGCAACTGAATACTCTCAAGTAAATGAATATTATTCAGAAGCCCTTCATTCACTAATACCAGCAAATAGTCCCTCCACTTAACTGATATAAATAATATACACCAAGGTAACATTAACTATTAATGTCAGTACCTTTTGGGTTATTATATCTTAGTCCTTGCCTGCCATATCAGACCATTATAATTATTCTAATAATCAAATAAACATTTTATAGGATCACTGCGCAGTCTAGAATAATTAATACTCTTGATTAGGCTCTCAAGGGAAAATCATTTTGGTGTGGATTCCTTATTGACACAAAGTAATCCCACTAAGTGATTTCGACCACCCAACCTACCAAGAATATTGGATCACATTTGCTTTGTCTGACCTCACTGTTTGGTAGATCAATGTGAGTAGAAACCAACTTGTAGGGTATACTCTACTCTCAGGATTTAGGACATTTGCAATAAGCAAGTTTTATAGAATCTTTTTATATGCTGATAATAACATAAAAAGTATTCTGTCTGACATGTTTAGTGTATTCCTAATACACCAACATACTGACTTAGAGTCGCCACTCCGGTATTGAAAATACATCACCCTATAATATAGAAGTCTAGTGTGTTATAGTCTTATCAGATGAATTGTTTAGATTCATCACTGACTATGAACTATACAAGAATATGAGGAACAAGTAAATTACATCTCTCCATGTATGAACACTTCATACAAATAATTTACTTACAATATCATCTTGTGAACAACACTTAATTCATCATATGAATAAAGTAATAGTATAATATCATGCTCATTAATAAATATAATTTATCAATCTTATCAATTTAAATTATTTTAGGGCATAAACCCCAACAATCTCCCACTTGTACTAAAAGAATTTAATGTCACACTAGCTACTTATCTTATTAGAATAAGATTCGTATGTGACACATATTTCATCAGCATGAAACCTGCATCTGTAAGTATTCTCATCATCATGAGAATCAAAACCACCAAGCAGAACTTCAGTGTAGAGGTTCTGCTAAGTTTCTCACAAATACAACCTTGGTTAACTATCTCGCCTAAACAAGGTCTTTGACAACCGTGGTACGCACTCTCCCACTCGATGCTATCCACCAAGACATCCAGAAATAGAATTTCAAGAATCTGAATCTAACACAAAGTCAGAATTAATTCAACAAATTATAACACTAACATGTAGACTATTTTGTAACACTGAGACAAACTGAGATTTTTTAAGTCATGCTTTATAGCTTTCTAAATCTCAGTACCAAAACTTGAGAAATGTTAGCTGACTAAACCTACCTGTAAGATAAATATCTGATTTTTGTCATTTGCACTTTATGTGAGATGCTTCCTATTACACAAGCATAAGAAACTGCCTTTCAACTTACTTCCTTTATGAATGTCTATATGACAAAGATTCCAAAAGAGTAATACCACAGAAACATTTTCTATGGAACAGTGTATTCCAAACAAAATTGGTATATTATTGACTCTTACAGTTTTGAGATAGACTAATACTCTAGTTAACTGATCTAGCAAAGCTTGAGCACTAGAATGAAAGAAAATCTCAAAAAGTCTTTTTACATTAACGTTCATTAGATAACCAAATCTTAATAACATTTCATGTATCATTATAAATGATCATTATGTCATTACTATATAGCTCTAGAAACACTGTTACTTACTATCCACATCTTATACATAGCCCATCCATATTTAATTAAAATCAACTAACTTGATTTTCTAATTAAATCGGATGCATCAACTTCGAGACATCTACTTCTGTAATAAATGTACAAAGTACTCATGGCCTACTGTAATGAACTTTATCTGGCTTGATTGCAAATGCCAATGTCAATATGCCTCTTGGGAGGATAATATCAACATTATTTGCGATCTAAGAAAATTCTGTTAATTTAATCAAGACTGCCAATGATGTGGTCACAGCAAGTCTCTTTAACGGTCAATCAGAATTTCTTATTCCTTGTAAACTCTTCATCCAATAGTTTTAATATTAGATGAAAGTTTTACAAGATCCCAGACTCGATTAGAATCCAAAGATTCTTCTCTTATCACAACAGTTAACCATTGTCTCGAAATAAATTAGCATTTTCATAGTTTCAGGGACTGAATTCTCATCCTCCAAGAATAAGATCAATTGGGTTCTTGTGAAACCCTCCCACTACGATAAAGTCCCTATGTATTCTAAAATTGAATAACGTAATTCTTGTGTCTCAGCTTTATATCCTGGTGTCAACTTATGCAGTATTCTTAAGAATGTAACTTTTCTCTGTAAACACAAACTCCTTTTGCATACCTATAAACAGATACGCTTCTGCTCTTGACTCTGATTTGTCATCCATTCTAAGACAGGATAAATTGTTCATATGGGCTTGGGCCCAAATTACAATTTTCTTGTCGAAGAACCTGACGATTCATAAGTTAAAAACGGAAGACTACTAACTGTTACCCAAGGTATATGTCAGAAGAAAGTAATGAATTATAATCTACCATAGATTTCATCGTATCCAGTGCATATTCTGTGTCTTCACTTATTACACCATTCTACTGGAAGAATCTAAGTGTAATAAATTGGTTCTCAACTTAGCATGTACCATATAAGTCAAAAGGGTGTTTGCCATTTACGATCGTATCGAATGACGAAACTTACCTCTTAATGTCTTATGGTTCCACATACAACAATGAGTACCTAAACAAGTCAATCACTAAAACCTTCTACCTTCCTTTCAAAGGAACTCTTAATCACTAAACTCTGAATCGTATTCAGATTAAAGTGACTAAGTTTATAGATTTTAGTGAGAACTTGAAATAATTGAAGAAACAATTTATTTAACGAATTCCAAGAAAAATAATTCATCAAAGTGTAATGAGAAAAGCTAAGGATTATTATCAACGTACAACTATGAATGTCATCTAATGCATTCTTAATAAAACTTAATGAGAACAGTTGGACTGTATACCTATTCTTGTAAAGATATAATACAGTCAATCATGTTTTCATATTTTATTCCGTACACGATGATAATCCTTGAGACTCCTAATTGTCGAGTATCCTATTTTGCCGTATTTAGAAACACTTTATATTTGGCATTGTATTACTTTTCCTATACTTACCATCTCGATAGGATCAACGTTAGGAATTACTGGGTACTTCTTCTTTGGTTTCATGTCATAAAGACATATAAAAAGATAATTATCTAATTTTATGATCACCGGAATACAACTTGAATGTTTTCCACTTTTTCATGAAAAGTATATAGAGGAATCTACTCGGAAAACAAATCTAGTTAGGTTCTAAGGAACTACAATGTCCCAGCATATCAGGTATATGCTGACTAATTAATGTTCCTACACCTCATAGTGTTCATATAACTTTTTGTTATGTGTCAAACAAAACGATTATGATCCCCAACCTTTCCTATAATGTCACTAGTAAATGTAAAGTACCGATGTTAGTGTTATAACACTTAGACATCAACTTTTCATCTACTTACGACATTTTTCCAATCAGTTCCTAGTAATAATAGAATTTAGTAAATCCTAGATACACAGTCTAAAGTACATGAAGTACTTTACTGCATTTAATGACAGTTATCTAATTCGCATCTAGTCCATATGACTTATGTCAAATTTATTGGTTTACATTTAGAATGTGTTACAAGTGAGAACAATTGAATTACTAAGCATGAAATACTAAAACAACATGAGTTTAAAAACTTTAATTTATAGTAATTTCCTCTTATTACTATCAATATCGGATAACTGATTGTATATACATACATCAATCCTTGGGGATATCTATATGTATAGCAAAACAGTTGAAATCCCATCTCATCGAAAAAACTTATCTTGACATCTTATGTCAAAGTTATTTTCGACATCCGATTTTGTTTTGACCCCTACATCAATGATAAATCCTCGTTCCTTAAGGAAGTATTCTTTATTCATCATTTAGTTAAGTGTGATCCACTATCTTAGTTCAGAATGCTAGAAGTAATAGAAACAGTCTCCTTGGGGAGATCTCTTTCTATACTCTAGTCCGAATACCGTGCTATTACAGCAATCCAAGCCAATAAGCTGATAGGATGTACTATTTCTTAGGGCATTAGACCCCTAGCCTTATTCTTGGACCGATAGTGGAGGGTCGTGGGATTGTATTTCCATGAATACAGTCCATCTCCCACTCAATTAATTGAATGAAGGATATTATTATTTAAATTTTAGAAAAATGTGTATTTGTGTAAATTCTATTATATTTCCATACATATAATGTATAATATAAAAATTATACATTATTAGACATCTAATGTTAATAATTCAACACATATTTCAAAAAATAAACACATACAAACTATACGTTTAATACATATATCTATTGTATGTAATTATACATCTCATGTATATAATTCAGAGCATAAAAGTGTTGCATACGTCACATGTATCAACTAAGTCCATATACATCACATGTATATTGTACGAGGAGTTCTCGATTATTTAATTAATTGATCAATAGATTCGTAACCACAAAATTCTATCACATAGAGCTTGTACACGATTCATCACATCTATGGATTGATTGGGTACTTGGATTATCTATTTTAGTAAAATAAACCTTTTAAAATACTTTTAAAATAAAACCCTGAAGAAAAACTCTTTTTCTTTAATATCTGTCAAAAATAGATTGTACACTGACATAGAATAGACCGGCAAGGGCAACTACCGACTCTGGTCTAACAAGCCGGAGTCAAAAGTTGAAAAACAGTTTTTCAAGGTCTGGGTCGGTCTGGTTCGGATCGATTTGAGTTGCTTGACTAGTCTGAGTTAGGTTGAGTCACCTGACTAGTTTGACTCGGATAGAGTCACCTGACTAATCTGACTCGGTTAAGTCGTACGAGTCAACTCTGATAAATTGTAAACCCTTGGTCAATTGACAAACCGGTTAGGTCAGTAATTAACTGGGTCAACTCTCACTGGTTGGTGGATAATTTTCTGGTTGAACCATCTGGGTCAGGTTGACCCGGTTCGCCCCGTTTGGTTTTATTTGGTGTGGTCTAGCTAAACTACATCGGTATTACCTTTTGTGAGGAGTACTAGATCATACTTGTATACTACACACGTTCACAGTACACGTGTGTGGTACAACAAGGTACTACACTCGTGCGTACGTGTGGACAGCTTACGCACCAACTCCCACTACGCAACATCACACACATATGTTTAGCATGTGTACCGCACACACGTATGATGCATGGATGCACCACACACATACACACACGTGTGCTACATATATGTCACAACCTTGTTGGACCACGGGCTAACTCACAGGTTGAACCATGTGTTTTCCGATCTGGTCTAGTCGGGTTGATGTGCGAGTTGAATGGGTTAGGTCGATCTGGCCTGCGAGCTGGCCCACAGGTTAGACTGCGAGTCCATGGACCGAGTAAACGAGTTTGGAAATTAGGTTATCGGGTCAGCAATTTTAGTCAGGTTACCGGATTGTCGGATCGGGCCAATGGGTCTATACATGGGCGACTGGGTAGGGTCATTGGTTGGAGTGAACCAACCAAACAGACCCTAACTATGTCCACATCCAAACACCTCCTAACCAAAATCCTTATACCTTAACCTATCCCAAAATAACCTATCATAACTTAATCCAAACATTCCTTAAGAAAAACCCTTTTTCTTAATTATGCCTAACCAAACAAACTTAAGAAAAAACACTTTTTCCTTAATATGTCAAACCAAATAGCACTTAAGGAAAAACACTTTTTCCTTAATATGTCAAACCAAACAACACTTAATTGCTAATGGGTCGCCCCTTAACAGTTACTGAATTTTCCCTTAACAATCAATGAGTTATCCTATAGCAGTCAGAAGGTTACCCCATAACAGTCAGCAGGTTACCTCTCAACAGTTCGAGAGTCACCCTATAACCGTCATTTGGTTACCCTTTAACAGTTAATAGGTCAACCCTTAACCAAAACTATTACAATAGCATTAAAACTTTAACTTTTAAAGTTTTGATGTTATCAAGAAATAGCCTGGTTGTATCAAACCTAATTATAACCAAAATTTATAACGTTAACAAAATTACCTGGTTATATCAAACCTTAATTCAAACTCTTAATTAAGAATTCTTTTAATTAGAAACTATATTTCATTAATTAAACACTTTAACTAATTAAAAATTCCAATTAAAATTTTCTTTAATTAAACAATTTAACCAAAGAAACCCTAAAACTAACCCACGACCCCTTGCCTATTTTTATTTTATTTTATAAAATCTTTTCTTGAATCAAATAAAATTAATAAACAAGAACTACTAATTTTTGTTAAACCGATTAAAACACATTTTTAATCCTTTTCTTTCTTGAAAAATTTATAAACCCTTTCTTTTGGTCAAGAACTACAAGAATACTAAGAAAATCAAGAAAACTATTTTCTTTTTCTTGATCCCAATCTAATCTTTGTGTACAGACCTTTTACCAAAAATTAATCCAACCCTTATCAATCTCATTGACATAAATTTAATCCCTAAATATTTTGGATCAATCAAACCCTTAAATAATCAGGAACAACCTTAAATAAAAAGATTTCATATAATAATTCATGCAGTCCCTCAAGCTGGCTCTGATACCACTATTGGGGAAAATAGGGTCTAGATTAAAGTGTGCAGCGGAAACAAATAACTATTTTCCCTTCACAGGATCACATGAGGATGCATGAATTAAAACAATAACTTGAAGATCAGATACCTACCGTTTAAACGCTTGCATGTAATCCCAGATCTTCCTCCCACATTCTGGATCAGTCGTCGAAAACTCGAAAAGATACAGCAACTGTATTTCGGCCATAACTCTCTAACGGTTGATCCGATTCGCCTAGATGATATATGCTTTTTGTAGGAAATCGAATTTTCTACAACTTTGCGTGAAATAGCGAATCTCCAATTCTGCTCCGAAAAGCCTCAAAACGCGATTTTAAATTCTGACGGGAATATATTACGAATTTTGGGTTTCTAAAACCATAAAGCTCATAACTTGAATTCTAAATTGGGAGAGAGTTTTAGATACACAAGTTAGGGTGGGCTATCTTATGAACCCTATCTCTATTTATAGAGAAAGACTCTCTTCCCATATCTTTAGCTCCAAGTTAGGTCCATATGGGCCCCACTTACTTAAGCTTTTGATTTATTACTTTGAGGTCCATATATCTCATATAATTCTCAAATAATAAATCTAATTGCAGTTAAGTCCACTAAATAACTGCAACTGAATACTCTCAAGTAAATGAATATTATTCAGAAGCCCTTCACTCGTTATACCAGCAAATAGTCCCTCCACTTAACTGATATTCGTAATATACACCAAGGTAACATTAACTATTAATGTCAGCACCTTTCGAGTAATTACATCTTAGTCCTTGCCTGCCATATCATACCATTATAATTATTCTAATAATCCAATAAACATTTTATAGGATCACTGCGCAGTCTAGAATAATTAATACTCTTGATTAGGCTCTCAAGGGAATATCATTTTGGTGTGGATTCCTTATTGACACAAAGTAATCCCACTAAGTGATTTCGACCACCCAACCTACCCAGAATATTGGATCACGTTTGCGTTGTCTGACCTCACTGTTTGGTAGATCAAAGTGAGTAGAAACCAACTTGTAGGGTATACTCTGCTCTCAGGATTTAGGACATTTGCAATTAGCAAGTTTTACAGAATCTTTTTATGTGCTGACAATAACATAAAAAGTATTCTGTCTGACCTGTTCAGTGTATTCTTAATACACCAACACACTGACTTAGAGTCGCCACTCTAGTGATGGAGATACATCACCCTATAATATAGAAGTCTAGTGTATTATAGTCTTATCAGATGAATTGTTCAGATTCATCACTGACTATGAACTATACAAGAATATAAGGAACCAGTAAATTACATCTCTCCATGTATGAACACTTCATACAAATAATTTACTTACAATATCATCTTATGAACAACACTTAATCCATCATATGAATAAAGTAATAATATAATATCATGCTCATTAATAAATATAATTTATCAATGTTATCAATTTAAATTATTTTAGGGCATAAACCCCAACACGTCCACCATCACAAGTTCTCAAAATAAATTTAGATGCTTCTTTTATCTCTGAGTCAAAATTTGCAGGTATAGGTATTCTAATCAAGGATAATGCAGGTCAATTCATGGCGGCTAAGGGTATTCAGATCAGAATTGGATCCTCAGAGCAAGCAGAGGGGATAGCTATTCTAGAAGCGATGGAATGGGCGAAATATCTTAGAATATCAAGAGTTTGTTTTGAGTCAGATGCAAAAAATCTAATAGATTTTATAAACAATGGTATAGGAGTTATCGAGTGGAGAAGCAGAACCTTTTTGAAAGATTTTCAAAGACTTATTCCTACTTTTGAGAATGCGGAGTTCACCTTCACGCACAGGAATGCTAATAAGCCTGCAGACTCACTTGCTAAAGCTGCAAGGCTATCAAAATCTGGTTCAGCTTGTTTTGAATCCCCACCCTCTTTTATTTTTGATGATCTCACTAATGATGAGATAGGTATTGTAAATAGTTCTTACAATGACACAAGTACTGTAATTCAGACTCTATTATAAGTAATATATAGTGTGTGTTTTTTTTTTAGCAAAAAAAATAAAAGTTTAATATATATATATATATATAATGGGGAGGGATATTGCACCATGCCTTATTGCGCCACTATTGCACCACTTGGTTTTGTGGGGCCTACATGGGGATGATGTAAGAGCTAATTTTCGGTGAGTGTGTTCTGTTCAGCGTATATATCATCATATCCAAAAATCAACCCATTCTAAAACTTCTTCCCCTCAAATCTCATAAAAAATAAGTAAAATAGGCATCTTTATTAACGGTTGATATTTCGATGAACTTTTCATTGGGTTAGAAGTTTTAAAACGGGCTAATTCTCCAATATGATGATCTACATAGTGAAGAAAACAATCTCACCGGAAATTATCCCTTAAATCATCTCCATGTAAACACCACTTTGTTCCAAAAAATCTAGTGGCGCAATAGTGGCGCAATAAGGCATGGTACAATATCCCTCCCAATTATATATATATATATATATATATATATATATGCATCAGTAATAACTAAGATCATAATAATCCCATGTCCATGATGATCGATCATGTAGATATCTAGCTAGCTAGCTAGAAATATAAGTTGCACCACAAAACCAATTAGGTTAATTACACACAACTATTATGACAATAAGTTGCAGTAGTTCTTGTTCAATATACAGTAGTAATATAGTAGTAGTTTAAGATAGATAGATAAACCTGCAGTATCATCACATGCATGTATCAACCAATTACCCCTTCATCAAAGGCGCGCTGCGGGATTGTTTAATTTGAAGAGAATAGTACGTACGTAGTAGAGGGGGTTGATTTATGCTATTTGTTGTTGTTGTTGTTGTTGGCGGTGTTGTGTAGATTAGGCTGGATTGGCTGCACACGGAACGCAAATGGCATTTGATGATGATGATGATGATGGCGATAATGATGATGAGAAGGTGGGTAGTCCCTTCCAGCAGCTGCTGCTACTTTGTGATTATTATTAACCCCACCACCACCCCCATTCTCCGCCATCTCTCTCATAACCCCATCGATTTCTATTTGTTGTTGTTGCTGCGGTGAATATTGAAAATACGTTTATGCATAATCAAGCAACGAAATAATTAAGAGCATGTTCTCTTCATAATAAATTAATTCAAACTATTCATTAAGAGTACCTATTATATCTATCTATATATAGGATATGATGATGAATTCAATTAATAATTCATTCAGAGAGAGAGAGAGAGAGAGAGAGAGAGAGAGAGAGAGAGAGAGTACACAGATGTAAGTGAGGCGCTTTTGTTCCTCCTCTAACAGCCTTTCCTGTGTAAGAGTATTACAAGAAATTAAATTGTATACAAAGTTAGCTAGCTAGCTAGTTGGATATACGTACATATGTTCAGTCAATAGTAGTACGTATACCCGGCCTCTTCAGAACTACAGATCGATCCACATCGATCTTTTATCCGTAGAAGAGGGCAAACAAACACAATATAATTTACTAACCAATTCAAAATAGATAAATTAAACATAAAATAAATCAAGGAGCAATAAGAGATAAAGATAATACAAAGAAAGCAGTACTAGCTTGTAATTAAGATTTTGACATACATTTTTCTTATGCATTTTCCAGATCTCCATCTGTTGCCAAAAAAAAAAAAAAAAACCAAAGAAGAAGAGAGGATCAGATCGGTGATGTTTAATTAATTAGCTAAGCTTTTAAGTCCAAACTGAACTAATTAATAGCATGATAAATTAATTAGTTGCAAAGACTACTACAACTAATTAATTAACTAACTATCTAGCAACTTGCCTGTTTGGCGCGAACCCTATCATAACCGTCTTCAAGGGCTTTTTCTATGGGAATAAGCTCCTTGGGTTGAAGGGAGGTTAGATCCTCACCTTTCAGGTGCCTGATATATGAAATCCATCCATGAATTTATTTTTACAAATTAAACACAAAAACAAAACAAAAAAACTGTAAAGAGATTAATTAGTTAATTAATTACTTTATCTCACATATACTAGTCCCCAGCTACATAGCTAGGAAGCAAAAAAAAATTACTAATAAGAAGAAGATAGATATAAACAAAATAGGAGGCACCTAACCCTATGTATATAACTACCTGAGCTCGATCTGCATGGTGTCGTTCTCTTTCTTGATCCTATCCACTTCAGCGCTGAGATACTGTATTTTTTTCATGATCGAGTTTTAAAAAAAACAAAAAATTCTTCAGATCTATAAATTGTTCAACATGAAAACAGACCCCACACTTAAGTTTGAAGGAGAGAGATATATAGAGATAGAACTTCATGTTACTAGATCTGCTGATCATATAATTTGTATTTCATATATGCTGCTTTTCTAAATCTTTTCTTTATGAAAAATATTCATGTAGATCCAGCCTTGAAAAAAAAAAAAAAAAAAAGAGTTGTTTTTCTGTGTGTTTTTTTGTGGAATAACAGGTCAGAAAAGAGATCGAGATACAAACTCATAATCACCTCATGCTTAGCATCCCATAGCTTTTTCCCTGAAGACTTCTGGTATCTATCTAAAATCTCTATCAACCTGCTTTCACCATTTAAAAAAACAAGCCAATTATACCAGCAAATCCAAAAATAAGAGGAAACAATTGAAACTTAAGAGTTAGAAACCCTAGCTTGCAAATAATCCCTGAAAATTAATGAAGATCAACCAAGAAATTAAGTAACAAAGAGAGAACAAGAGAGAGAGTATATGGATATTTATACGTACGAAGAAGAAGGACTACAGTAGTCAGTCATTTTTCCAGTACTAGAGAAGATAACAAGAGAAACCTTAGCATCACAGAGAACTGTAATCTCTTTAGCTTTCTTGATGATCCCATTCCTCCTCTTTGAATAAGTCACTTGCCTGTTTGTTGAGTTCTCTATCCTCTTTATCTCTATCTTCCCTCTACCCATCTCGATCGATCTCCCTAGCTAGATCTCTCTCTCTCTTAATTTCTCTCTAGATCTCACCACAACGTCTACTACTACTACTCTTGCAATATGTAACCAAGTTCTTCTTTTCTTTTCTTTTTTTCTTTTTTTTTTTTCCTTTTTTTTTTTCCTTTTTTTTTTCTAACCAGATCACAAGAAGCGAGCTGCTGTAAATTAAGCGCAGTTGTTGTTGAGTTGAAGACGCTAGAGATGTAAGGCAAAGAAAGAGAAGAGAAAGAGAGAGAGATTATTAGGGTTACAAAAGTAGCTGGGCTCTCTGGGCAGAAGATGAGAGAGAGAGAGAGAGAGAGAGTATAGCTAGTAATGGGATGAAGCTGCTAGCTAGTGCATTCCATTATGGGTTAAGTGGAGAAGAAACTTTCGGAGTGATACAGAAGGGTATAGTTTGTATTTGGGGTTGTTGTGTTGACAAAGCAAAACAATGTATGTACGACGTCGACGTCTGATGTGCTTGGGCTTTACTTTTTTCCAAAAACAAAAAATTGTTAGCTAGGTTCCACCTTCTTAACGGAGTCTTGGTCGACCCATCGGTCCTTAAGGTTGTGGTACTGGTGGTACGTGGTACCTGAAAAAAAAAATTAAAAAAAAAACATAAAATAAGATGGGGTGAGATCAACTATAGATGATTGATGTTTTATTTTGCGTGATTGATTTAATTGTTTATTTTGTATGTCGTACTGTGCACGTGTCATGCTTTGGGGCCTTTCAAATTTTGAATCTAGGTCTTGTCTCTTGGTTTTTAGCCGTAACCCTAAAAAAAAGGTTGGGAATGGGATAGAAGAAAGAAACAAGTGGTATTAATCAGATCTTAACCATCAAATCAAGTTTGGGTTCGGTTGGGGGGTTCCAAAAGTTATTGATAATGGTGTTGGCATGTTCACGGGCGGAATGCATTCTCAATGGCCCCGCTCTCTATTAACCATTATTTTTTTTTTAATTAAGTCATTTGTAACAAGAGTAAATCTTGTGTCTCTACTTTCTCTCTTATTTCTTCAACTTTTTCATTTTGTTCATCTATTAAGATTTTTATTTTTATTTTTTTTTTTTTGAACCTCAAAGAGGAAATTTATTCAAGTAAAAGGGGAACAGAGGGGGGGACATCAAGCCAAAACCCCTAACAAATAAAACACAGCTCAATAAGTAAAAGCAGAAGACAAATCAACGGCTACGATGACGATTGGACTTTTTTCTACGGCCCATCGAGCCACGCCGCTCTATATCAGAATGAGTCTTCTCATATTCTAACAAGCGCTTACGGATATCCTCTATATCTTCTTCTTCCTCTTCTGTTTCGCTCACCTCATAATCATAATCATCAGAGTCAGTGTCCTCGTCAACTACCGGGGACGGGTTGTGTGGGATAGAAAGGTCCACAAATAGACCAGCAGGGTTAAAATTCTCCAAAATGTTTGTTGGCGGAGGAATATCCGGCTTAAGCGTATCAGCTTTGGCCCTAGTGATCATAGGATGAGTACCAATAGTAGGTTGTACATGTATTCCTTGAAAACTGTAATAAACTGAGGGATTCGTTGCAGCCGCTCGAATTCTAGCATTGTGGGCCTGAATCCTCGTCGTCCCCACAGGCAGGAGACGATCAGGAAGCTCATATACCCTCTCTATCGAAGAATTCGACTTAGAGTTACTACTCCCATTATTTTGAGAAGCCGAGTGCTTCCCTGCTTTATTCCAGCGATGTTCCTCAACTAATTTCTTGATCGCATCATATACTATATCCTCACCATACGCATATACGACCTCCTTCATATCTTTAGATTTAAAAAAAGAAAGAAACTGAGATTTTGTAAGAGGTTTACTCGAATTCAAGATTTCCTTGGGAACCAAATTAAGGACTTGGACGGTGGGGGTAGAGGGTTCTGTATTAGTAGGTGATAACTGTGTGGGCGAAATACACGCCCCATCATTCAGATCCGGGATACCAACTACCTCACCTCCCTCCACGGAGGTAAATGAAATGTTGGAAATAATTGTTGGACCACCCACATCAGTAACCTCGCAGTCTGCCACTAACAGATTTTTTTTGGCCTCACTACTTTGACAAGGAGATGCCACATGCTTCGCCGTGTTTATGCTGCCCACAACTTCCTCAAAATCCTCTGCCACCCGCAAATTTTTAATCAAATTCTGGTCCAAATTTTGCATGCACTTCATCTTGTTTATGCTGCCCACAACCTCGGTATTGGCATCCAAATGCGCCTCAAGCTCCACACGGAAGTTGGCGTTGCACACTTTGTCGGGTGAGCTAGCAAGAGAACCCACGTTGCTGCCCTCCAAATTGTATAAACAAGTGCTGATTTGTTTGGACTTGTTTAAAGATTTGTTAGTTTGTAGAGAATTTTTAATACAAACTACATCATTACCTTTGTAGGAACCTAGCTGCTTGTCCCCTGCCAATAAAATACTTGTCTGACCACATGTGAGGTGCTCCTCAAAACATGATGGTGTTGTCGGCAAAACCTCTTTAGGCACATGGGGGTTATCGTCACCCATGCTCTCATCGTCCCCAACACCAGTTGCCGAACCGTCCGGTGATGGCGCCATCACGACGGCGAGATCAGCTTCCCCATCTTGGCCTTTGCTATTACTATTGCTGTCAGGTATACAATCACCATTCTTGCTGACCATGCGAATAGCATCAAAACCGCATCTCCTCTCCATATCTTCTGCCGGTGTACCGGCCGGAGTAGACACCCTAACCCCGGCACCGATGACCTCTCCAGCTCCCTCTAGAGAAGCCGTAGTAAGGAGGGATGGAATACACTCCTCCCCAATCTTCTCCTCATTAAGTTCTACCGTCAAGCAACCCGTAGCCGTAGCAACTGTAGGTTCTTTTTCTAATGTAGTGTCAACCACCACCAAGTTGGAAACCGGCACCTCCTTACTAGAAGTACCTACCACATCAGCCTTATTCTGTTTCCTTATCCAAGTTTTTCTTGATTTGACCTGTTGGAAACCATCGTCATCTAGGTTATCCTTCTTCCCATTCAAATCCAATTGGGCATTAGTACCAGCAACGTTAACCTCAATGGCAGTATTAGTATTAGTACTATCATCGGGCATCGTTTTAGATTTAGATGATTTCCTGCAATCCTCAAGGTCGTGACCTTGTAAAGAGCAAGAATTGCTCATCTATTAAGATTCATCTACAGTATATCATCATAAAACAAAATTAAGTGTAAATTGAACTTACCCCCCAGAATTAATGGCTAACTTAACATAACCCTGTAATACCTCGACCATGGAATCCAAATGGTCCGACCCACTTTTGAGTCGAAACCACGACCCAGGTTTCGGAGCGTTACTTGGTGGGAAAAGAATTCAATTAATGCCTCTATTGTCTAGTTGAACACTATGTAAAACCTTTATTTCTCTAGGTTTAGTCACTATTAATCAACCTAATTGAATTTAGTTACTTAGGGGTCTTCAACATTAATGGTTAAGGACTAAATTACTTGGACTAAACTACACAAAAATCGTGTTCAACTCAGATCAGTGCGGAAATTCTAGAAATTTTAGCAGCTTTAGTCCAACTTAGGATAGTCTAAAGGTCAACCTCCTAAGTTCAGTTTGTGAGGGAACTTTCTATGGTTCAACTTCAGAGCATAACAACAATATTGCAGATGGCATAACATACCATCACAGAAAACATAAAAATATTCATATGTATCAAATTATCGTGCTTTTAACTTTATTCAAATCAAATCAAACCAATCATAAGTATGCATCACTGTATATAATATTTAACTACTCATTGTCAATTAAAAATCAGAACTAATCATATCAAGCAAGGAAACAAATTAAAAATCCCTTATTCCCAGTGATCTAGTAACTATCATCTTCTTTCTCAGTTTCCCGGAGCTGTACGTACTTCTAAGTAGCTTTTCTTTCAGCACTTCAGGTTCTACTTCGAGTAACTCTTCTTGTACCTGTAGGGGGGTAAAAATGTAGGGTGCGCAAAGCTCAGTAGTGTGGAGCTAGAATCCAGCACCTCCCAGTGCACTCACTCTCTCCACCTCCGAAGAAGAGAGAGAATGAACACGTGGGAAACGCAAAATAGGATTCGCCCACGCGGAGGTGAAGGAATGTGATAGGGGTATGGAGTCGCCACCTGATTTATGGGAATCAGGACCCAAGATTTTAGAAAATCACCCTAAAACTAGTTTTCCAAGAAAAACCGTGTTGATAATCCAAATGAAGGTCTGCGGTCAGAGAAATGGATAAGGGAATTAAGGTACGGGTTGGGAAGGTGTTAGGCACCCAACAACCGCCCGTCCGTAAGGACGGCCTCTACTTTGCGATTAAAAGCTTTCAGGGGATAAATGATTAAAACTAAGCAGTGCTACATATAAACAACAACTACACTAAATAAATTAATAAATAAATAAATAAAGAATAAGCCCCCCTAAATCTACGTGTCAGGATAGGTAGTTCTGGGTCGAAAAAATGCATACACTCATCTGGTTGAATGCAGCAAAAGAAAGCGACACGCGCCATCAGTAGGCCCGTGTGCAAAAAGCAAGGTGACGCGGATATGCTCTATATCCACGCACGAACAAAGGGTGTGATACGTGTAATATGTACACGTACACTCAAGCATGTGACATGGTGCTGTATACACCATACACTGAAGCGATCACGTGCAGTATGCCACGTGCACCGAAGAGAGAGTCATATCCTTGAACACGAAACTCAGGCGATTCACACGTTGTATACGTGCGTCGCCAAAACAGAGAAGTCATGTCCTTAAACGCGATTCTCATAAAAGGGGCGAATATGTCCTTAGATATATGCCAAAATAGAATCACGTGTTGTATACACGTGTCCAAAGAAAACAGGGATCACGTTCAACATAAAACGTGCCCGAGAGGGATCATGCGCGATGGTCGCATGCCCAAAAGAAGAGAAGGGTTCATAGCATCCATAGATGTGAACCTCAAGAAGGGATCACGTGATCAGGACACGTGCCCAAGAAGGGATCACGTCTGATATGAGACGTGCCTAGAGAAAAGAAGATTTATAACACCCATAAGTGTGAATCTCACAACAGGATCACATCCAACATGAGATATGCCCAAAAGACAAAAGGGTTCATAACATCCGTAGATGTGAACCTCAAGAGGGATCACGTGATTAGGACTCGTGCCCGGAGACGAGACGTGCCCAGAGAAAAGACAGACTCATAACACCTATAGGTGTGAATCTCGTGACGGGATCACATCCAATATAGGACGTGCCCGAGAAAAGGGATCACACCATGCCCGTGTCCCCGAGAAGAAAAGTGAGCGCCGATAGGACGCGATGTATGCATGCCCTACGCTCTAATGTCGCACGAGGGTTTCTAAAGATCTCTAATCTGTTTTAGGATAATCTTGACCCTATATGCATAAAATCCTAAGCTAAATGAGGTGAATTTTGAAAAACGTCTTCTTTCAAAACTTCAAAAAATTTAAAACAAAGGTGAGAGTAAGATAGGAATTTCAGCTCATGTAAAACCCTAAGTCCTCTCGAAAATAACATGAAACCCTAGGCTAATGCAACCTAGGAATCTAAAGCACCAAGCCTTAACCCTAGAGGAGAACTAAACTAGAGACCTTAATCTCTATTATTATTTATTTTTAAGGTTTGGCGATCTATCGAGCCCTTAGGTTCGATAGGGAGAGACATGGATCCTTAGATCCAAGTGAAAGGATAAGGCTCTTACGGCCTGAAAGATGAAACGAGTTATGTGCCCGCAAGAGAAAGTTGGAGCGATGGGTCCAACAAAAGGGGTGGGCCTTTGGATCCACACCCATAAAAAGGGCTTTGAGCCCAAAAGGAGGAGTGTAGGCACTGAGGCTTACAAAAGAGGAGAGATGGGCCCTAAGGCCCAAAATGGGGGATGGGCCCATCACAAGAGAACGGGCCCAAAAACTTGAAAGTAGCTTATTGCAAAGTTTATTCATTTTTCGACCTAAAGCTATCAAAGTGAATAATGCATAGAATCTGAGCTACTAATTACTTGAAATCAATAAACAAGTAAGGTAAAGTAACTAGATCCCGCATGCGCAATGCTAAAGCTTTAAACACGAAGATGAATGTGAGCACGATAAACATATCGAATAAAACAAAATGACACTAACAATGCCGATGAAATCATAAGTATGAAATCAAGCATACTATGCATGGAAGCAAGCATGTAACAAAAAGAGAGCAAATGAAGCCTCAAATTTTAATCCTCAAATGAATTTCAACGATCCACACCGTTCATCATGTTCATCATGACGAAAACTATGTGATCATCATGAAGATCAAGGCAAATGCTAACTTATTAACATTAAACCATTCACTTTTTGCCCTCTTTTAATGAGAGACTAAAGACATGCTTCTCAACAAATTTCATGCTAATCAAGAAGACACCAACATATTATGGCAAAACTCACATCATGGAGATTTCTTTCTCAATAATAAGGATCTAAAGTCTACATTCATGCATTAGTAAAAAGAGAGCAAAAATAGCTTCAATCTTTAAAACCAACATGAATTTACACGATCCAAACCGTTCATAATGCTTATTATGCCACAATTCATCTAAAAAGCATGAAGATCAAGGGAAATAACATGAAATCATCATCAATCTAAGCTTCATTAGCTCTCTTTTTTATGAGATAAGAATGCAAAAGCATATGGAGAATTCCACCCACATGATATTATCATCAATGATATGCTCACATTATATCATATATGACAACATGATAATATTTATTCTCATATTAAAAGAAACACACCATGTTTCATGTAAAATCAAAAGAGACCATATTATCACATATTTCATCCATATCATCCATATATCATGGTTATGAAGCATTCATCATAAAAGCATTTAGAGTTAAGATTTACATCCATTTAGCATGGTCCATCACCTACATACATGCATGTAAAAATATCATCTCATATAAAAATCTACATCCATGCATTTCATGCTAAATAACATAGCATAGACATCAAATTAGAATTTACACCAATTTATAATCAAAACCATGCATGAATTTCATTTTAACCTTAAATCCTTCATTACATCATGATTTCCTCATCATGTCATACACCATCACATACATCATCTCATAATTTACATGTTTTAAACACAAAATACAAGAGATGAGATGAAGAGACTTTACCTAGCAAGCATAAATCCCAAGATACATGTATGAGAGCCCCCTTTGGTTGGAATGAATGGTAGAGATTTTTCCTCCAAATTAAAATTTCCTCCTCTCCTTTAGTAAGTGAGAACCAAAAACTAAAAGAATCTCTACCCTCTCTATTTCTCCTGGAATTCTTAACTAATTCTCTCTCTCAACTCTCTCTCAAACTAAAAATGGTGTAGATCAAACTTTGAACCCTAAGAAATTCTCTACCCAAAATAGAAAACTCTCCCACCTAACACCAAGCTCCAAACGTCACCCTCTCTTATTCACTCTTTCAAAAACTACTCTCAGACAAAAACCCTAAGAAGAAAAGGAAAGAAAAAACCAAGAGAGAAAAAAAAGAATCCCTTAAAAATATCTAGTCTAATACTATATATAGAAAACCCTAATATTCTAGAAGGACACATGTGTCCTTGGGATTGGCTAATCCCAATATTCCACCAGATTTTGGACAAGTGTCCAGTGGGTAGCAAACACCTAAGATTCCTCCTTATCTCTTTAAAACTTGTGGCTAGAAATAGCCTAGATGAGGTGTAGAGATAAGATGAAAGGAGGGCTTTTTGAAAAAGGAGGGACTGGAGAATAATTTGGGAGAGAAATAAAGCAGGGGCCTGTCCGTAAATTAAGAATTGTCAGGCAGGGACCTGCGTATAATTTTAAAAAGGTCAGGAGGGCCCTGCATGCAAAAATCAGAATAAAGGGAAAGAGAATACGTAAGTTAGGCTAGAGAGGGGGTGAGATAGCACGAGACAAAGGTGGGTGAACAAATTGAGGCAGGTGACAAACCAAAACGCACATTGGTTGTGCGTTTTGGGCAAAATGCACAACTAGTGCGGTTTGGCCCAGGAGCTGACTCTCTCCTATTTTGTTTTATTTCCTACCAATCTTAA
Source organism: Macleaya cordata (assembly GCA_002174775.1). Lineage (NCBI taxonomy): Eukaryota > Viridiplantae > Streptophyta > Magnoliopsida > Ranunculales > Papaveraceae > Macleaya > Macleaya cordata. Next base: position 137,037 of record MVGT01001366.1, read on the forward strand.
ATTCTTTGTTTTTTTCTTAAAAAAGAAACCCAAACAAAACGTCCCAAAACAAGGGCCCACCATTTAAGATCTGATCCCCTTTTCAAAATACATATTTGTTTTAAAAAAAAAAGGGTCCCATATAAAAATACATTTTATTTTTTCATAAGAGCATCCAACTCTTTTTTTTTTCATTGGAGACAAATTATTTATGTGGGCCCACTTTTGAAATTCATTTCCACCTTTTTTTTAAAACATCTTATTTTCCCAAACAAAAATTTTAAAAACGGGTCCCACCACTTCAAAATCCTTTTGTTTTTTAAAAAGAAAACAAGACAAAAAAATTTTTGGTCAATGGTCCCACCACTTTTTAAGATTATTTTTTTGTTGAAAATATTTTATTTGCAATGGCCAACCAAGAGATGACACGTGGCCCCACCGAATGTCCTAGAACCAAAAGGAAACCTAACGGTTCTACACTAGGCCTATTCTACCCCAAATTTGAGATTCCTTTGATTTTGGCTCCATTCTTAGTTTGATTTCGGACCAAATATTGGAGGAATAAAGTTAGGCTTGCTTGGTTAAGCTAAGCCGATTTTGACCGGATTTTGTACGTGAATCGAGGCGCGACCAAAATAGATAATTTTCACTGGTGTGCGAAAATTTGGCGTCTACACATGCCCCTCCTCGCCAGAGACCGCTTGCGGACGAATGGCGAGGCCGACGATGCCTGATTTTTGCGCACCAATTGAATGGTCAATTCTAAAGTCCAATGATCTAGGTTATAAATTTGGCTAACCATTCGTAGTCAGCCGTAGTCAGGCACGAATTCCGTCGGTCTGCTTCCGAGCTAGTTTGACCCTTACAATTGAATGAAGGTTTGTGCGGTACCGCTGACCTTGATCGGACAATCGCTGGACCTGCATGCTTCTGCCAATTCTGGTGTGGCGATAAGTGGTTCGCAATTCTTTGGCATTTTGCCGGGTTCTACATGGTCTGAGAGATGGTTTTGAAAACCAGATCATTTTTCTTTTTGAAAATTCCATTTTAACAGTTTTTTAAATACCCAGATGGTGAGGGGGTTGCTCTCGCTTGTGCATCATCTTGGGATCTGAACACATTGCTAGGTTTTTTACACCACTCAATTATTTCGACACTTCAATCTTCTGCCTTGGCTCTTTCTTGATTAATTGCTTGGCAGTCACTTTAACCTACTCACATGTGTGTTTTGTACTCCCATTGTTAAGATGTGTACTTTCGACACTTTCTTCCTCGAAAATGAGAGCTTTCACTTTTCACTTTGGCCCCTTTTTCTTTTGTCTTGTACTTTAATAAGATGGTAAAAATGAATTTTTCGTTCCTATCCCACATGATTCTCGTGGGAAAGATGTATAACATCCTAAAAAGGATTCTCTTTTCTTTAAGGAGTACATTCCCTTTACCTACCGGTCCTTTTACTTTCTACCCTCTATAAATAATCGTGGCTTCACCTTAGCGACGACATCACAGCTTTCATCACCTATCCTTTTCTCATTCATCATTTCATTTTTTTTGCTCATCGAAACCATGGAGGCTTTTCATGCTTGGGTCAATGATCTCGATACCTTTGAAAGCTCCTTCATCAGATCCCACTGGCTTGGTCATGTTGCCAATCTTGTCGGGTTTCATTTAGATATGGATCTTTTGAGAGTGGCGGCCACGTGTTGAAATCGTGACCTCCCCCTTTTCCCGCTTTGGCTTTTGCGACATGTGTCCCACCATCGAGGAATTTAGTAAGATACTTGGTATTTCCTCTGATGGTCCTCTGTTCACTCCCCTTCCAGGTGGTATTTCTCCTTTTTAGGTCCTATAAAATAATGATAAAATCTGAAACCACGAAGTTTAAACACCAGAATTACTTAGACTAATACAACACTTACCTTATAACCTAAAACATGATGATGATGTTTTACATACACCATGAAATGATACAAGCTATTTTTTGTGCACAAAATAAACATGATTTATTTTATCTTGCATTTCAACAAGATAACATGCATATATTGATGATATCTGCATGCTTTATCTTATATGTAGATAATATATGTAGTAAATCTCATGGAAACTACATTAATGCAAAAGTGGAAACTACACCATCACTTTATGGACCTAGGTATAATTAAATCAAATAACATCAAGACATGTATTGAAAGAAAATTCATTCATTATGTGAATCAAAATATTACATGTTAATGAAAAGCTTGAGTTAGCAAATATACCTAGCTATAGCCCAAACTCCAAAGACGGCAAGAGATCCCTTATGCTTCAATCCATTTTTGGTTGTGAAGACCTTTTCTTGAGTGGATTTCTACTAAAGTGGAATGAAAAAGAGGGATTTATCTCCTTAGAAAACAAGCTAACAATAGAGTTGAAAGTGTCTGGAGGTTTTTGAAAACAAGAAAGAGAACTTGGGAAGACCTTTCTTGAATTTAGTGCAAAAATCTCCCTAAAATTGCTAGTGTGCTAAGACCCTTGGTATCCCTTCCTATTTATAGCAAAATAAGAGTGGGAGGGCGATTTGTGGCCTTTGATCATTTAGATCAAAGAGCTGAGGTTCGTCCTTATCCAAAAAAGACATAAGAGAGAGAAATGGCTGTGAACGGCTAGAGGGCGCTAGCCGGTTGGCGCATGCGCACTGTCGTAACATGCCAAATGAGATGAAAAACTCGAGTGGAGAGAGAAAATGGGTCAAACGACTAGGAGGACCCTGGCCGTTTGGGGCTAATGGCTAGGGTTCCTTAGCCATTTGGGTTGAATGGCCAGAGGTACCTCGCCGTTTGATGCTGATGGCCAGGGCAGCCCTAGCCGTTCAAGAACAAAGTAGTAAATACTTAATGCACGCGTACCTAGGGCAAAGAAGAGAGAGAAAATGGGGTCAGACGGCCAGGGGGCCCTGGCCGTTCGGTAGACCTAGAAACGGGTTAGGGTTAGGGTTATTAGGGTTAGGGTTAGCGGGTTTTCGAGCTAGGAATCCTTAACCTTAACCCAGCTCGTTTATTAAACGAGTCAACTTCTCCAACCCTAGCCCTAACCCTGGTAACCCTAACCTAACTATAATAACCCTAGTTATATTAATTTTCTCTATTGTATTGATTTTTATTAATTGAGTTTTAACTAAGAAGGAGAAGAAATAGGTTTTAATTACGAGAGAACAAATGAAATTAAAATGGAGCTTAAATGAAGACTTAAAAAAAGTTTTATATATAGAAAGAATTAGTGGAATCAAAATGATTTTATCAAAATCCTAATTGATGCTTGCTTAGGCGGGTTGGCGGGTTGGCGGGTTGGCGGGTTGGCTCGTGGGTTACACAAACCAACCCTATTTTTTGGCGGGTTGAAAAACCCAAACCCTAGCTCGGCCCGTTTAATTGGAGGGTCGAGTCAGGGCCGAGTCATTATGGTCAAGTTAGGGCCGGGTTGGCGGATTAGGGTTGATTTTTCTGGGTCTATTCAAGCTTGATGGCCAGGGGCCTCCAGTGGGTGTTGTTACCTACCACCCCCACGGTGTTTCGGATATTCAAAACACTCATTTTTTTTAAACAACCCCACTCTGGGGTGGATTTTGTAGATAGTCTCCTCTTGGGCTGATTTCGTGGAAACGTTCGTTGTCCCCTGATCTGGGGTCGATTTTATGATGCGGACCCATTTTTGGGTTGGTTTAGGGGTGCAAAATTTTGGTGTCTACAAGTAGGTACAACCGAAATATAGGTTAAAGAGACTAACGCCAATGAATTTTGAAACAACAATTAAACGAAATAACCCTTGCCCCAAAAGTCCACCATATGCACGCTGAGACTGAAGATTTTTAGTTTTAGAAAACTTACCTTTTAAAAACTAGTGCTAGTCATAGCTTTTGGCCAAAACACTTTTCAAAAACAAAATCATCAATTTTTCGAAAACATAATGAAGTTTCAAAATAGTAGAATGTGAGTTTTTAGAAAAATAGTATATCAATACCTTTCCTTTTATATATATTTTTATATATATGTTACTACTTGTTCGTCAGGGTAATTGTGGCATCCTGCCAATGGCTATTACGGTCGCCAACCCCCGTCACTTTTGGATGGATCCAGATAAACCTCACTTGCGAAGATGCCATTAGGGTATAAACACGTTAATTAAGACAAAAACACATCACTAGGAAAATTAAAGATTAGATATATTTAATATCACGATTTACCTCTCTTGTGGAGTCACGTCACTAAGACATTCACTAAACATCATCACACTAACCAAGGTTTCTTTTAAACCTTTCATCTGCCACTTTAACTTCGTAGTAGCTTTTAAATTAAGCACTCATGATCACACACTCAAAACCATGTTATTTTATGCAAGAAAAACCTTTTGAAAACCATACAGCTTTTGTATAGAAAATAGATTTTTTTAAAACAAGATGATTTTAAGAAAACACTTTTGAAAACATATATTTGAAAACAGTTTAAGGGAATTTTGAAAAACAAGTTTAGGATAGTGGTTCTCCCTACCTTTTTTGCTTAAAATCCTCGAGGCTTTAAGAACGGCTCTTCTCTGAAGGTCTTCTAGAACTCCAAGCTTTAATATAGATTTCTTCCTCCACAATTGTTTTAGAAGAAAAGAATAGAAACAAATAGAAAGAAAAGAAGAAGAAGAGAAAAGAAGAATTTGAAGTATTTTGGGTTTTCTTCTTCTTGAACTTAAAAGAGAGAACTAGAGAGAAACTGAGAGAGAGAGAGAGAGACGAGTAGTGTGGGGAGTTCAAACTAGGGTGAGGGGTATTTATAGGGTTCAACCAGCCCTCCCCCCTCATCTTATCCATCACACTTTAAAAAGAAATAAACTCTTTCCTTGGAATTATCCAAAAATAAAGAAAAATAGGACAATTATGCTAGCTTGTAGAAATCAATTTCTATAAAATGGGGCAGATTTTTGGTTTTTAAAACTTATCTAATTTGAATATTTAGGGACAAAATAGGGATAGAATTTAGGTTTTAGTAGATAATTCAATACAAAGAATATTTAGGATTTGGGAAACCTTTTTAGATGGTTAGGATTAACTAAAGTTTACATAAACATGATCTAATGGTTGTAATTCAATACTTATTTTCCAAGTTTAAAGATAATTATCTACCTAAAAGGAAAATATAGTATTTATCTAAAATAAATAGGTGTTTATTATTTTTAAAAATCTTTAAAGATAGAGTTTTGTTTTAAAAAGGAGTTTTTCAAAAACCCAAACACCCCATAACTAAGTGGCGCACCTATGTGTGTTGTACACATTTTTTGTTTTTGTTTAATATGTGGGGCCCACTTAGATGCCCCACATCTAATATATATTTTATTTATATATGTTAGCTACCTTTTCACTTTAAAACTCTAAAAATGATTATTTTCATTTCATTTATGCATGCATGGATCCTAAGGGCCAGGTTTCTATGTCTCCACCCCACTATCTAACTAAAAAACAAATTTGGACTCAAATCCAAACTATTTTATGGGCTATTTTAGGCCTATAGGCTTAAAGCCCACTTCCGAGTCCAACCCAAACTATAAAAAATCTAGGGTGTTACACGTCCCGTTGACACCCCGAGGAAAAACCACTACAATAAAACCTATTTTTAAGTTATTCTCTTTCGCTTTATATTCTAAATCATATTTTTCTTTACTAGTTCTTATATATATTTGTAGCACCCGCACTTTTGGTTGAACCACACTTATGAGGTGCAAACTCTCTTGTGCTTTTTGACTGAGGGAGATACATTTTATATCTCTCTCTGAGAGTATTGATTTTGATTGATTTGGAGTCGCCACCTGATTTTTAGGGAATCAGGACCCTATAGTTGGAAAACTACACCTAGATTTTTCTTTGAGAAATACTAATGGCGGTCTTCCTCAGTTTGGTCTGCGATTGAGATTCCGGGTAAGAGAATTCTATTACGGGTCAGGAAGGTGTGAGGCACCTGACAACCGCCC